>JASPKP010000195.1:27500-45000 GCA_030674155.1 Stramonita haemastoma | reverse complement strand
ACAGAGGGAGAGGGAGGGACACAAGGGAAGGCAAGGCAAATTTTATTCGAGGATAATAGATAAGCACTCGTGTGCTTTTTTACATCCAGTCCCGCCCTTTTCAGGGATAGCATCAAGATAAAAAAGATACTAAACAAAACTATACGCAGTACCAAACAACATAGAAGAATAAGGACACTATATATAATAAGGTAATAAAAATGCACTCATTCAGAAGACGAAAATCAGAAGTCACAATAAAATGATTTTGATTATTGCAGAAAAAGAAAATCGTTAATAGATAAAGACCAAACAAGACAACATAATGAAATAAACAACTGAACAACCAAGAAAAATCCACCCAAAAATAGTTAGCTACAACACTGTTACAACTCATAACAACAAAATGAACTCAAAAGGAACTAAAGATAATACAATGATTATAATAATAACAATAAGAATAGTATCAACTATAGTGATAATAGTATGATAATAATACACTGTAAAACTCGCTCCTTCACGTAGGCTACACACACACATACACACAGACACACACAGACACACACACTTGAACAAAGTTCCAGCATACTTCTCCGATACTCTTTCAGTGTATCACCCAAACAGACCACTCCGCTCATCCTCTGACACTAGAATCTCGACAGTTCCCAAAAGTCAAAAAAAAAACAGCACGGAGAGTGCTCATTCTCTCATGTAGGTCCCACTCTCTGGAACGCACTTCCATCTGAAATAAGACACACTGACTCTACTTCCTCCTTTAAAAGGTCGCTCAAAACACACCTTTTTATCCAATTCTTGTCCCTGACCACTGACCAAAATTGATTTTCCATTTGAATGACTCATCTCCGACCCTAGTGCTGGTCATTTGCTGTTTTGGGATATGATAAGGTTCTTCATTTCTATTTTACTTCAGCTTATCTTTTTGGTTAATGTGAGTACATGTAGGGTAAATCCGTGAATGTGCCGTTTTTCTTTGTTATTCCGTGTTGTGTGTTTTGTGTATGCGTGTAATTTTTGCACGCGCGCAATTTTTGCACGGGTTCAACCCCCAAATCTGTAATGGTCACTGACAGTGTGTCATCTGACAACAAACATGTAATGCAGGACAATAATAAATCAGTAGAAGCAAGCAGTACACACACACACACACCACACACACACAACACACACACACACACCCCCACACACACACACACCACACAAGCAGGCACGTGCACACCTTCACCACATCACCATATTGCTTTTACCTCATCACCACATCAAACCTGTACCACATCGCATCACCTTTACCACATCACCACATCGCCCATAGATCACATTGCCTGTACCACATGAACCACCACTTCACCACATCACATTAAATCCACATCTCCGTTATCACATCACCTTTGCCACATCGCATCACCTTTCCACATCACCCATACATCACCCTTACCACATCACACATCACCACTCCACATCACCCTTACCACATCATCACACACCCTTGCCACATCGTAACATCAGCAACTCACCTTACCATATCTCCACACAACCTTTGCCACATCGCTGTTTCCGCATCACCGACACATCACCACATCCTTATCACAAACCTCCATTCTTCGGCACATCGAAAACAAAACACCACTCACATCACAGGACCACATCGCTTTTCCACATCAAAACATCATTATAGCACACACATCACATACATCACACCACATCACACACCACATCACACTCACCACATCACTCGCACCACACACCACAACACAACCACACCAGACACACTACATCACACACCACATAACATACACATGACACACCACATCCCACACCACATCCCACACACCACACCCACACACACACACACCACATCCACACACACACCACACCACACATCACACACCACATCACACACACCATATCACATCACGCACACCACATCACATAACATAACCATACATCACCCACCCAAACAATACACCCCACCCACACGGCATCCACACCACCCATACTTCCCCCACACCACCTCACCCACATCACACCTACACCCACACCACACATATCACCCACACCACCCACACCACATGACCCACACCACCAAAACCACATGACCCACAGCTTCACACCACACCACACACACGCACGTACACACACTCACTAGGACTGCAATGCAAGGACTGCTTGCTATCTGCTCATTGCTGTCTGACTGGTCTAAGGGAAACAACCACTCTTTGTAACTATACAGCACAGGATACAGTCAGGTCACCTCCCTTGCTCAACCCTCCAAATCTGTAACGGTCATTGACAGTGTCATCTCACAACAAACATGTAATGCATGACAATAATAATTCAGTGGCAGCAAGTGGTGTACACCTCCCCCCACACACACGCGCGCGCGCGCAGCCGTGCGCGCGCACACACACACACAGCGCGTACACATACACACGTAGTAGTAGTAGTAATAGTAGTAGTAGTAGTAGTAGGCACTCATCAGTCTCGGAAGACTATGGAGTTGCGCTCTAGTCTTTAGAGCGCAAAGCCTGGGCAAGTATGTATGGAGAGCAAGCTGTTACCCATGCAGCAGACCCCCCCTCTCCACGGCACTGGAATGATCCATTGGAAGGGCATTGACCGATATGAATGTTTCCAGTACTGTTACAGGAGCCCACCAGAACGTTGCCATATACCTACAGCCCCGAGCCGCTCTGGGACTCCAACTCCCCGATTTTTCCTCAGGGATGGTGTCTAAAACACGACACCTGTGTGCATGCTGGTTTTGTTATAATTTTGTCATCCGCTCCTACCGGCACAGGATGGCCTACTCTTCCGAAAGGTTGAACGGGGATTTAACGTGTGCGCAAGATGTTCTGCGTGCAAACTTGCATATACAACATCACATTCGACACGGACACCCCCACTGCCAAACCACACCACATTCACTGCACAGCCACAGCACACCACCATCACCCACACCACACCACATCATGTACACCACATCCACCACAGCAAAACACCCAACCTTCACAAACCCACACCGGCAGAACTCGCACGAGAAAACCGACACCACACATCACGCGCACCATACATCCTCCTTACTACCATTACCACATCACCACATAACCTTTACACACCTTCACCACATCACATCGCTTTTACCTCATCACCACATCACGCCTGTACGACATCGCATCACCTTTACATCACCACATCACCTTTCCACACCTTCACCACATCGTATCACCTTTACCACATCACATCGCATCGCCTTTACCACATCACCACATCGCCCATAGATCACATTGACCTATCACATCACCACATCACCCACCACTTCACCACGTCACATTAACACACCACATGTGTTTTCACATCACCCTTGCCACATCACCAGATCACCTTTCCACAACCCCTTTCCACATCACCCTTACCACATCACCACCACACCACCCTTGCCACATTCTAACATCAGCAACTCACCTTACCATATCTCCACACGAACCTTGCCACATCGCTTTAACCACATCACCGACACATCACCACATCATCCTTATCACAAACCTCCATCCCTCAGCACATAAAAAAACCACCACTTACCACATGACATCACAGGACCACATTGCTTTTCCACATCAAAACATTACATCACACACACATCACACACACCACATCGCTTTTCCACATCAAAACATTACATCACACAATCACACACCACATCACAAATCACACATCACATCACACACACCACATCACACACCACACCCATCACACACCACCATCACAAACCCATCACACACCACATCACATCACACACCACATCACACACCACACACCACATCACACAATCACATCACACATAACTTACATCACCCACACCAAAACAATACACCCCACCCACACAACATCCACACCACCCATACTTCCCCAACACCACCTCACCACATCACACCCACACCAGCCACACCACCCACACCACATGACCCACACCACCAAAACCACATGACCCACAGCTTCACACCACACCACACACACACACGTACACACACTCACTAGGACTGCAATGCAAGGACTGCTTGCTATCTGCTCATTGCTGTCTGACTGGTCTAAGGGAAACAACCACTCTTTGTAACTATACAGCACAGGATACAGTCAGGTCACCTCCCTTGTTCAACCCCCAAATCTGTAACGGTCACTGACAGTGTGTCATCTCACAACAAACAGGTAATGCATGACAATAATAATTCAGTGGCAGAAAGTGGTACCACACACACACAACACACACACACACACACACACACACACACACGGCGTGTGCGCGCACACACACACAAGCGCGTACACATACACACGTACACGCACGCATATACAAGCACACATGTACACACATTCGACACGGACACAAACACAACATCCACCCTCACTGCCAAATCACCACATTCACTACACACCCACACCACACCACATCACCCACACCACACCACATCACCCCACACCACACCACATCATGTACACCACATCCACCACAGCAAAACACCCATCCTTCACAAACCACACTCGCAGAACTCGCACGAGAACATCACATCACCATATCGCTTTTACCTCATCACCACATCACAACTGTACGACATCGCATCACCGTTACCACATCCCCACATCGCATCACCTTTACCACATCGCCCACAGATTGCCTGCACCACTTCACCACATCACACTAACACACCACATCTCCGGTATCACATCACCCTTGCCACACCATATTACCACATCACCCATACCACATCACCCATACCACATCACCACACCACCCTTGCCACATAGCCACATCAACTCACCTTACCATATCTACAGAAACCCTTGCCACATCGCTTTTACCACATCACCGACACAACACCACATCATCCTTATCACAAACCTCCATCCCTCAGCACATCGAAAACAAAACACCACATGACAGGACCACATCGCTTTTCCACATGAAAACAACATTACACCACACACCACCACATCACACACCACATCTCACAACCACATCACACACCAGGCAACCACATCGCACACACCACACTGCACACCCCACATCACATAACACATAACCTACATCACCCACACCCAACAATACACCCCACCCACAGCATTCACACCACCTTTACTTCCCTCACACCACCTCACCCACATCACACCCACACCACATGACCCACATCACCCACACCACCCACACCACATGACCCACACCACCAAAACCACATGACCCACAGCTTCACACCACACCACACACACACGTACACACACTCACTAGGACTGCAATGCAAGGACTGCTTGCTGTCTGCTCATTGCTGTCTGGCTGGTCTAAGGGAAACAACCACTCTTTGTAACTATACAGCACAGGATACAGTCAGGTCATCTCCCTTGTTCAACCCCCAAAATCTGTAGCTGTCGCTGACAGTGTCTCATCTAAAAAAACCATGTAATGCATGATAAATAATAATTCAGTGGCAGTACACAGCACACACCCACACGCACACACGCACGAGTAAGGGCGCGCACACACGCAAACACGCACACGTAGAAACACATATACAAGCACACGTGTACGCACGTTCTACACAGACACAACACTAATACAACATCCACTCCCACTGCCAAACCACACCACAGCACACCACATCACTCACACACACACACACACACACACACACAACACACACACACACACACACACAAGCACACACCACACACACACACACACAGACACACACACACACACACACACACCACACACACACACACACACACACACACACACACACACTCACAGAGACATGCATCCATACCTAGGCATTTGTATGTGTGTGTGTAGGTGCGTGTGCCCCTTTCCGCGTGTCCTTGCAAGCGTGCATGCGGGCCGTCGTGCGTGTGTGTCTGTGTGTGTTTATTGTGGTGTGTGGTGTGTGTGTGTGTTGTGTGTGTGTGTTCGCACGCACATGCATCTGATCTGGTGTGTGTGCAAGCGCTTGCATATGTCCGTGCCACTGAATTATTATTTTTCATTGATTTGTTCTGGGATGACATACTGTCCATAGGCATTATACACACAGACACGCGCGGAGGCACACACGCGCGCACACACACGCGCAAAACGCGCGAGCATGCACGCGCACGAACGCGCGAGTAGACGTGCGGGCGCGCACGCACGCACGCACGCGTGCACGGACACATGCACATGCCCGCGTGCACACACAAAACCGCGCATGCAAGGGCGCACGCCTGCCAGGATGCGCACAAATGCTAGCACGTACATACACGCGCGCATGCGAGTGGGAACGTATGCAAAGGTGCACGCAAATGCACGGACGTACACACACACACACACGCGCGCGCGCACACGCACGCACGCACGCACGCACGCGCGCTCGCACACACACACACACACTCACAGAAACATCTTATGAACACGTTATATCGTGTTCCGCTTTTCGTAAGAGTAGGCTATTGTGTGCCGGTGGGAACAGATGACAATATTTAGAAAACTGCATACACACGGGGACTGGGTGTACAAAAGCACGATGCTTATCCCATTATCTTCGATATAAAAGAATACAAAAAGAACATACACACTCATACTCACACATCACACACACACACACACACGCACACACACACACACACACACACACAACACACACACACCAACACACACACGCGCGCGCGCGCGCGCACTCACGAACGAATGCATGCTTACGTGTGCGCGTACGTGCGCACGCGCGTGCCAGCACGCACACACACATACACACATGCACCACAACCCCTAGGTATGCATGCATCTGTGTGTGTGTGTGTGCGCGCGCTTGTGTGTGTGTGTGTGTGTACTGCTGTCTGCCACTGAATTATTATTGTCATGCATTACCTGTTTGTTGTGAGATGACACACTGTCAGTGACGTTACCGATTTGGGGTTGAACAAGGGAGGTGACCTGACTGTATCCTGTGCTGTATAGTTACAAAGAGTGGTTGTTTCCCTTAGACCAGTCAGACAGCAATGAGCAGATAGCAAGCAGTCCTTGCATTGCAGTCCTAGTGAGTGTGTGTGTGGTGTGGTGTGAAGCTGTGGGTCATGTGGTTTTGGTTGTGTGGGTCATGTGGTGTGGGTGGTGTGGATGTGATGTGGGTGAGGTGGCGTGGGGGGAAGTATGGGTGGTGTGGATGCTGTGTGGGTGGGGTGTATTGTTTGGTGTGGGTGATGTAGGTTGTGTTATGTGATGTTTGGGGTGTGGTGTGGTGGGTGGGGTGTGTGTGACGTGGTGTGTGTGGTGTGATGTGGTGTGTGTGATGTGCTGTGTGACGTGATGTGTTGTCGTGTGTGTGATGTCGTGTGTGTGATTTGATGCGGTGTATGTGATGTGTGTGATGTAGTGTGTGTGTGTGTGATGGTGGTGATGTGGTGTGTGTGATGTAATGTTTTGATGTGGTATATGGTGTGATGTGATGTGTGATATGATGTGATGTGGGGTGTGAGATGTGGTGTGCGTGATGTGGGTGCTGATGTGGGGTGTGGGATGTGTGATGTGGTGTGTGATGTAATGTGTTTCATGTGGAAAAGCGATGTGGTCCTGTGATGTGATGTGGTAAATGTTTTGTTTCGATGTGCTGAGGGGTGGAGGTTTGTGATAAGGATGATGTGGTGATGTGTCGGTGATGTGGTAAAAGCGATGTTGCAAAGGTTGTGTGGAGATATGGTTTGGTGATGTGGCGATGTGGCAAGGGTGGTGTGGTGATGTGGCAAGGGTGATGTGGCAAGGGTGATGTGGCAAGGGTGATGTGATAACACATGTGTGTAAATGTGATGTGGCGAAGTGGTAAGGCAATGTCGTGATCTATGGGCGATATGGTGCTGTGGTAACGGTGATGCGATGTCGTACAGGCGTGATGTGGTGATGAGGTAAAAGCGATATGGTGATGTGGTGAAGGTGTGGAAAGGTGATGTGGTGATGTGGTCATGGTAGTAAGGGGGATGGATGGTGCACGTGATGTGTGGTGTTGGTGTTTCCACGCGACTTTTGCGGGTGTGGTTTTTGAAGGATGGGTGTTTTGCTGTGGTGGATGTGGTGTACATGATGTGGTGTGGTGTGGGTGATGTGGTGTGCTGTGGGTGTGCAGTGAATGTGGTGTGGTTTGGCAGTGGGGGTGGATGTGGTGTTTGTGTCCGTGTAGAATGTGTGTACATGTGTGGTTGTATATGCGTGTTTGTATAGTGGTCAGAATATTGCGCGGGCAATTGGACGACCCGGGTTTGATTCTCGTTGGAGGGGATTTTTCCTTTGGAGTTAACATCAGTTTTGACTCTGCTCTCCCCAAAAGTCTTCCAGATCAGACTGTAAACCGACGCCCCGTGTGCGAACGTACGCAGAACATCTTGCGCACACGTTAAATTCTGTTCCGCTTTTCGTAAGAGTAGGCCATTGTGTGCCAGTGGGAACAGATGACAATATTTACACAACTGCATACACACGGGGACTGGATGAAAAAAAGCACATGAGTGCTTATCCCATTATCCTCGATATAAAAGAAAAAAGAATAAATCAAAACACACACACACACGCACGCACGCACGCAAGCGCGTGCGCATGCACAGATGCGCGCCAATGCACGCAGGTACACACACACACACACACACTCACACATATACACATAGATACACACACACTCACACACACACACACCTCACTCCCCCCTCCCCCCCCCCCCTACACACGCCGCGTTGCCCCCCCCCCCCCCCCCACCCACACACACGTACGCACGCACGCATACACGCACGCACGCACGCGCGCGTTCGCGCACGTGCACACACAAACCCTTCTATGCAAGCGCGCACACATGCAAGGATACGCGCAAATGCATTCACGTACATACAGACACACACACACACACACACACACACACACACGTGCACGCGCGCGCGCGTGCGTCATGTCAGGGGTTATTGATGTTCATCGGTTAAGCTATGCTGTTCAAAGAAAGCTTGAGGCCATGTATAAAACATTCTGGATCTACCAGAAGAAAACAGCGTGCAAAGCTAAAATTTTATGATTTTGCTACGAAAGAGTACAGACTGGAACCATATCTGATAAACTATGAAAACAAAACCCATAAAAATACGTTTTGTAAATTTCGCATAAATTCTCACTGTTTAATGATAGAGAAAAGGAGGCACCAAAATATGCCCAATCCAATCCAATGATGTTGCTAAGAGCCCCGCCGACCGTATAGGCGATATCGGGGCTGCCACCTCGTCACATTTTAGAAATCGTATTAACAGTGTGCGACTATGTACAGTTTAAAAACAGGGAATAAAACAACTCGACTGTCCTTGCTTGTATCAACGCCCCGGTCAACCATAAGGGTCAGCCCAGGACGGTCACCGCGTCGTGTGAAAACCCACGTCGATCACACATAAAATGAAATAAAACCAAAACCAGATTCCTTAAAACAACCTAGTCCTTAGAGAGCAACCATACCACTTTCACTCATATCAGACGGAAAAAGCCCGATTCTCTCAGGAAGTTTAAAACGGTGTCCGGTGGAACATCCCGAAAGAGGATCTTTAGGGAGTCCGCGGTAAAATGCTTGTGCCTAATACCCTGAACATTCCGACACTCCAGGAGCAGATGCCTGATGGTTACCCGCACATCACAAGTCACGCACCATGGGGTTCCCTCGCCTTTCAGCAAATGACCGTGAGTGATGTGAGAATGACCCGTGTGTATTCTGGTGAGCACTGTCGCCTCCCGTCGGTTTTTGACACAGAGGGAAAACCTCTTTCAGGTTGGGACGGATCTGAAAAAGTTTGTTGTCTGTCTGAACGTTCCACACCTCCTGCTAGAGGGAGTGCGTGTCTGGTTCGCCTCTAGGTTTCAGATCTGTGAACGGCACCGTGGACCCGGAAACCTCCTGCTCCGTGGCACACCTGGCAAGTCGGCCAACCGCTTCGTTGCCCCGAATGCCAGCGTGCCCCGGGATCCACACCAAAACCACGTCACACCCGTCCCGTCTCAAGGAAGTATACAGTTCGTAGAACTCCTGAAGCCTAGGGTGGTTTACGTTCCTACAAGCGATAGCCTCCAGAGCAGAGAGCGAGTCCGCACAGACCAAGAAGTCTTTCTTTCCCGATCGCCGGATCAGTTGCAGGGACAAGGCAAGAGCGCTCAGTTCGGCCATGTACACCGAGGCATCCGAAGGCAAGTGCTCAGAAAGCGCCGATTCCTTGATGGTGGGACAATAGGCGGCGCAGGCCACCCCCTTCTCCGACTTAGACCCGTCTGTGAAAACCCTGGTGTAGGACGGATAGACATACAGAGTTCTCGGAAGAAGACCCAATACGCCGTGGAGCTGGTGACATCTTTCCTGTGAGCGGCAAGATCTAAAGAGACAGCCGGGGTTTCCACCATCCACATAGGCGTTTTAGGGAACTTGGGAAGGTTGCAGATGACACCCACATCAATACCCGCCTACCGAGAGGGCCCAGAGAGGACAGAAAATGTAAAAACTATAACAAAATAGATGACGAATTTCATTTACTCGATGAATGTGTCTTATACGATGAACTTAGAAACAATTTGTTACTAAAGATCAAAACCAGAGACAAAGAATGTAAACAATATATAGATAAAGTAAGCGACATAATCACAGTTGATATCTATCAAGCAGATATCATTAGATATGTGAATGAATGTTTGAAGAAAAGAGACAAAGAAAAGTAGAATGCAACATGTTTTTAGTGGACATCATTTGGGCAGAAAGATAATTAACGTTAGTTACTGGCTGCAACGAAACCCGATGTCTTCTTTGTCTTCATTAGCGAGCTTTTTAGTTTTTTTGTGTGCTTTATTGAGGATTAGTAAACGGGTGTGTTTGATTTCCATGGCATAGTTTTTGGTGTATCCTGTCAGGGTTTGACAAATAGACTTAGATACTTTGATGGATAGATGGATAAATAGATAAAATATGTGGATGGATAGATAGATAGTAAAATGAACAGATGAAAAGAGAGATGAGTACGTATGTGTATGTATGTATGTATGTATGTATGTATGTATGTATGTATGTATGTATGTATCTATGTATCTATGTATCTATGTATCTATGTAGTATTGTATCTATGTATGTTTGTATGTGTGTATGTGTGTATGTATGTGTGGCGGGCGGTAATTAGATTACTTCCCATGCGATGGGAACAGCCAATCGCAGCGTTGTGGATCTAATTTTAGATCAACACCTGTGAATTGTGCGATGTTCTGTATCGTTGGGGGTTGGTCGAAAACCGTCCTCTGCATGCACTTTGCCCGTAGCGGTAAAAATGTAGTATTTATGCAGCCTCTTTTTAGAGGCCACATTCCCACTGGCTGACCGTGCTGTCGTCGCCGAGAAGTTGTACAGAGTCACGGCAGATCAAATATCTGCACTCTGTTACAAAGTGGCGCTGCGAGCAGATGGAAAGAATTGGGCTACTTGATTTGAAGCGTCAAAATTCGCTGGTTTCAGTAGCCACGTTTGGTCTGGGACGGGCACAAAGTCAGGGTGGTGGATGTGGGTCGTAGGGTGAATAATTAGATTACTTCCATGCGATGGGAACAGCAAAATCGCTGTGAGCGTTGTGGATCTAATTTAGAAACAACATGGGTGATTGTACGATGTTCTGTATCGTTGGGGTTGAGTTCGAATACCGTTATTGCATGCACTTTGCCCGTAGCGGTAAAATGTAGTATTTATGCAGCCTCTTTTTAGTAGGCCACATTCCATGTCTGACCGTGCTGTCGTTGCCGAGAGTTGTCAGAGTCGCGGCAGTCAATATTGCACTGTTACATATGTATGTATGTATGTATGTATGCAGGCCTAAAGAACTGAGGGCTGGTGTATCCCTAATATATGGCTGGCTGAGCCTTCAACCACCAGTTGTAAATCTGCCTACGACCCGAGGACCTCGCTGTCACCGTCCCAGCTTGCTGGGCCATGGCAGATGAACCGCGAGTTTAAAGGGTGGGAACGGTACTGCGCGCACTGTCTCTCACCTTAAAAATCCTATGCGCAGGCCCAAGGACAAGTCCACGTCCCCCCCTCATCCTCCCTTTTTCCTACTATCCCCAAGCCCTGTAGCGATGGGAAAGGGGCGAATGCGGCAGGTGAAAGATGTCACTGGAAGCCGCAGTTCCAATCCTGCATGCAGGCGATTCAGGAGTATGGGTCGTCTGATTGTTGACCTGAGGATGACAACATCACCCGGCAGCACCCTGAATGACCAAGCAGCCCTCTTTAGGGATAGCACTGCTTGCTCCACACGGAGAGGGGCCTAGAAAAGGTGGCCTAACGAAAGCTCATCCTCATACCACCCAGTTGGCTAGCCGCGGTCAACGGGCATCTTTCCAAGCGGTCGAGCAACAACAAAGTCAAAGTCAAGTGGCTCTACACCTGCCTCCAAAGGCGTGACAGGTCTCAAACTGGCGTGCTGGAACATCAGAACCATGCTAGATACAGTAGATAGCAACCGTCCTGAACGACGCTCTTATGTATATGATGTAATGTATGTATGTTTATGTATGTATGTATGTATGTATGTATGTGGTGTAGTATGTATGTTGTGTTGTAGTTTATGTTGTGTGTGTTGTATGTATGTATGTATGTATGTATGTATGTATGTATGAATGTACGTACATGTGCACGTGTGTAGGTGTGTCTGTCTGTCTGTCTGTCTGTCTGTCTGTCTGTCTTCTGTCTATCTGTCTGTATATAGGTATGCATGCATGCATGCATTTTATCTTATTTTATTTTACTTTATTTTATGTCACAGCAGATTTCTGTGCGTGAAATTCGGGCTGCTCCCCCAGAGGACAGCGCGTCGCCACACGTGCAGCACCAACCCATTATTTTTTTTTTCTTTTTCTTGTCTGGAACTATATTTGTTTTTCTCTATCAGAGTGGCTTTTTTCTCCGGAATTTTGCCAGGAAGAACCCTTTTGTTGCCGTGGGTTCTTTTACGTGCGCTAAATAATGTGTAACACACGGGACCTCAGTTTATCATCGTCTCATCCGAAAGACTTGCTTGCTTGATTAATGTATATATAGGTACATAGATAGGTACATAGGTGGATAGATTGGTAGACATGTAGACAGGTAGATAGGTAGATAGTTAGGGAGGTAGGTAGGTAGATGATAGATAGATGGATGGATGGTGAGAGAGAGAGAGAGAGAGAGAGAGAGAGAGAGAGAGAGAGAGAGAGAGAGAGAGAGAGAGTAAGACAGGCAGACAGGACAGACAGACAGACAGACAGACAACAGACAGAGGCACAAACAGACAAAATAGGCCCCCCAAAAACCAAAGTGAAAAGAGACTGAGAATGAAACCAGAGGCACAGAGACAGACAGACAGAGACAGAGGAAGGAAGCAGGAGCAGCCACAAACGAAATTCTCTTTTGTCTCTTCCATTTCCTCCCTCACTGAAGAAATCGTGAGTTCAGTCCTGGTTCTCACATCAACAACACCCCTCCCTCCCTCCCCTCTCTCCCTCCCTCCCCTCTCTTTCTCTCCCCCTCTCCCCTTGCCTCCTCCTCCTTCTTCATCTGCTCTCTTCTCTTCTCCTCACGTTCCATTTAACTCTTTATATCTCCTCCCTTCTTTCTCCGCAATTGCTCCTACCCACCCCCCTTTCTCTCTTTTCCCACCTTTTGATCGTTTCTCATGTCTGTGCCTGTTTGTCTGTGTGTCTGTCTGTTTGTCTGTGTCTCTGTCTGTCTGTCATCTCTCTCTCTTTCTCTCTCTCCTCTCTCTCTCTCTCTCTCTCTCTCTCTCTCTCTCTCTCTCTCTCTCTCTCTCTCTCTCTCTCTCTCTCTCTCTCTCTCTCTCTCTCTCTTCTCTCTCTTGTTCATGGATCCGTTTCAAGCATTGAGATTGAATGGAGAACACGCGCATATACATGTACACACACATACACAACACACACTCACACACACAGCAACACACACTCACACACACACACACCACTCACACTCACACTCACACACACACACACACACACCACACACACACACACACACACACACACACACAAACAGACACCTGCTTGCACACACGTGTGCTCACATCTATGCATGAATGTACCCACCCACTAAAACACATTAACACATGCGCTCGCATAAAATTAGTGCACACATACATGGAGGCATCAGACGCTTGTATGCAAGCGCCCGTTCGCATTCAAACAGAAAAATGAGAGAGCTGGAGACAGACAGACCAGGAAAGAGAGAAACAGCCCTCAATCCATTCATAGATCAACATACGTTGGCATGCAGGAACCATGCCCACATCGACAGTCAAAAGACGACACCGCAAGAATGCATGCAATGGTGTCCATAACCTATGTGGTCGTAGGGGAGCGAGGCATCAGAGACCTCAGCTTCTCCAGAGGCCAGCATATTGAGGGCGGCGCCCATCTCCTCTGCCTCCCTGCTTGACCTTCAAAGACCCTAAAGAGGGCAGGTACCCATTGACAGCTTGGTGAACTGGGGGACTGTACTGAAGCCATGGAGCGCAAACGGTCACCCATCCAACTGGTAACCACGCTCGATGTTGCTTAACTTTGACTTGGAAAAGCGAGTACTCTGACCACTGAACTATCCCGGCCCCTGTGGTCAATAGAAAGTTAGCAGTAACAGAGACTTCTGTTAATTTTTTCATTGTCTTGTAAAGTGTCATACACTTTTCTTCTCTTTTCTCCTGGTCCTCCCCATCCCATCCCCTCATCCACCCTTTTATTTTCTTCTGTTTCTCACCCATGCCATTTTGCTTTCTCAATTGTAGGTTTTTTCGTCTTTTCTTGTTTCTTTTTGTTTTGGGAGGTGGGTATTCTTTCTTTCTTTTATGCCTATTCATTGGGTTCTTTTCGGTTGTTGTTATTGCTGTTTGCGTTTTGTTGTTGGTATAATATATCGATATATTTATATTACACCATTATATAATAATATATATATATATATATATATATATATATTATTTAAAAATATAATATATATATTATATATAATTTTGGAGAGACAACAGACAGACAGACAGACACAGAGAGAGACAGACAGAAGACAGAGAGGGTCACAGGGAGAAGATCCCCTTGTCTTCTGGTAAAGGAATCGTGAGTTCAGCATTTACATCTCCATCAGAGAGAGAGAGAGAGAGAGAGAGAGAGAGAGGAGAGAGAGACAGAGACAGACGAGACAGGACAGAGACAGACAGACAGAAGCGACAGACAGAGACAGACAGACAGACAGACAGAGTCCCCCTTTGTCTTTCCCCTGTCCTCTGCCTTTAAAGGAATCGTGAGTTCAACCCCGGTTCTCGCATCACTCTGCCCCACCCACCCTTCCTTCCCCACCCCTCTTCCTCTCCTGTCTTCCTTTCATCTTCCATTAAAGATCTTTTCTTCCTGCCCCTTCTCCACCCTTCCTGCCTTCCCTGCAATTTCTGTCACCGCCCCCCCCCCCCTCTCTCTCCTCTCTCTCTCTCACTCACTTTCTCTCTCTCTCCTCTCTCTCCTCTCCTCCTCTCTCTCTCTCTCTCTCTTCTCTTCTCTCTCTCTCTCCTCTCTCTCTCTCTCTCCTCTCCTCTCCTCTCTCTCTCTCTCTCTCTCCTCTCCCCTACACTACTCTCGCTAATCCTTTGTCTTCTTCTTTTTCTCTCCTCACTTCATCTCTCTTGTTTGCTGATTCCTTTCAACCCTTCCGATTGAATTAAACACGAAAAAGAAAAAAAAAGTGGAGTGCAAGGTGACTCGACCCTGTAGTGTTTAGCGAAGAACAGATACAGACACATGGACACATACAGGCATATGAATATATAGACACACAGACGCATAGACACACACAGACACGCAGGCATATAAATATATAAACACACAGACACGCACAGACACACACAGACGGACACATACATATTTATAAATGTATATATATATATATATACACATACATACATAGCACACATAACATACATACATACATACATACATACAACATACATACATACATACATACATACATACATACATACATACATACATACATACATAACATAATTATGTAACATACAGACAGACAAACAAACAGACAGACAGACACATGCATTTTGTTGGCATCCTTCTGTCTGGAGAGACAATGGAGTTTTGTGCCGTAGAGTCAGTCTGTTGTGGAACTGCAGGCTGGCTGTGGCTGTAGAGCCCGATCCTCGAGCGACAGACCCTGTTGCATGTGCTGCAGACAAGAAATCATTATTGTATATATTTAAAAAACAGGCAAGAAAAGAGATAAAGGCGAAAGAAGCAGAAGATCAAGAAAGAGAGAAATTTTCAAATGCTCTAGCATAACCCTAGAAAAAGGCCATTGCGCCGTCACTATTACCTTTGTTAGAGAAACACAGTGATCATTAACTTCTTCAACTCCATCTCTTTCTTTTTTTACCATCATAAAATGTAGTGCATCTCACCTTGTTTTGAAGATCAAAATCTTCTCATTAAGATCCAGAAAATGCAGAAAACAGTACTAAAATATTCACGATAGCTTATAGCAATGTAGAAAGATAGTCTCCCTTTACCTGCCATTAGTATGAAAGCTCTGTAGCAAGAAAACGATGTTTTAAGATTTTTGATATAAAACTTAAGGGGCGGGATAGCTCAGTGGTCAGAGCACTCGCTTTCCCCGAGTCAAAGTTAAGCAGCATGAAGCGTGGTTACCAGTTGGATGGGTGGCCGTTAGCGCGCCTTGTCAAAAGGCGTAGCATGCACTGTCTTTGGTTGATTAAAAAAAAGTATGTAACATGTCTTATATTATGTTGTTGCTATGAAAAATGTTTATATTTTGAGTTGTTTCGAGATGAGCTATGCTTTGAAGTCAAACAGAAGAGGATTTCTATTGGGTAAAAGGTTACCATTCCAGTTCATTTGTGAGTGCGATGGCCAATTAGTGTGCATGACTGCCGTGCCCTTATTGTACCACCCTGCTGTCTCTCTGTCTGTGTGTGCTCTCCTTCTTCTTCTTCTTCTTCTTCTTCTTCTTCTTCTTCTTCTTCTTCTTCTTCTTCTTCTTTTGTTCTTCTTCTTCTTCTTCTTCTTCTTCTTCTCTTCTTCTTCTTCTTCTTCTTCTTCTTCTTCTTCTTCTTCTTCTTCGCTTCTTCGCAATTCTTCCATTCTTCGCAATTCTTCTTCGCAATTCTTCTTCAATTCTTCTATTCTTCTTCTTTCTTCTTTCGCAATTTTTCTTCTCCGCAATTCTCCTTCTTCACAATTCTTCCTCTTGTTCTTCTTACACACACACGCACGCACGCACGCACGCACGCACGCACGCACGCACGCACGCACGCGCGCGCGCATATATATATTATATATATATTTTTTTTTCTCAAATATTAGACCTATTTTAATGGGCGACTACCCCTGGCCTCGGTGCTCATTTTGGCTGATTATTGTATCTCAGGTTCTACAAAATATTTTGCA
>JASPKP010000195.1:0-25000 GCA_030674155.1 Stramonita haemastoma | reverse complement strand
GCTAGAAATAGTTGACACAGATTGAAGGCGGAGACCCAGAGCTTTCAAATGGTGTGTCACTCGGCGGGTCTACTTTAAATCTCGAGGGGATACAGGTTGCGGAAAAGTCGTATCTTCAGGATTTTTTTCATCAAAACTGTCGGTCTTCTGCAGTGGTAGGTGTTTTAAAATGCGATTTTGATAAGAAAGGAAACTAAATATCATTATTTTATTGATGTTTTCCGGTGCAGAAATGTTTATATTATCAGTTTTATACAAAATCTCCAAATCGGTACCTGACACCCCTACTGCATATTTTGGGCTCTAGCGGAAAAAGGCTGGAGATGACATCCGATTCATTTCGTAATGGAACGGCACATATATATATATATATATATGTATGCGCATACATGCATGCACAAACGTACACACACACACACACACACACACACACACACACACAGACACACACACACACACACTGCACACTATAGACCCATTTTCATTACGTGCACCTTTTTTCGCAGCCCTGTCAGCCCACTCATTAGAAAATGACCCTATATGTGAAGGAATCCAACAAAATGAAACATGAATTCCTCTTAAACATAGAAGATTTATGATGTATTTAATGTCTAGTATAAGTTTAGTAGATTGCTTATAAGTTGTAGACTTTAAGGCATACAATACTGATTTTGAATCCACACAAAGTAATATATGAAAAAAACCAGTACGGATGATCTAAAATGAAAGTCAAAGCCATGAGAATAGCGATCAGCATTATTTTTTTAGGATAAGATTAAATGCTTTCGTGGCAAAATTCAGCAAGGATGTTAAATGCTTATGTGATGGATATATTTCAAATACCCATATCATACTTGAATGTAAGAACTTAAAACATCATCTCCCTGCCTTTTCTAACGTTTGACATTGCTAAAGGTTTGTTGCTAAGTCCTGTAGGGCATTTATTGTAGTTCTTGTAGTTCTTTTGGTATTTTTAAATGTTCAATATTTTTCTTGATCTGTTAATGTTAAGATTACCTTTTATTTGCTGTTACTATTTATCACACACACACACACACACACACACACACACACACACACACACACACACACACACACACACACACACACACACACTCGCGCGCGCGCGCGCGCGCGCGCGCGTGCATACACACACATTAGATCTCTCTCTCTCTCTCTCTCTCTCTCTCTCTCTCTCTCTCTCTCTCTCTCTCTCTCTCCATCATCAGTGCTGACTCCACTCTCCTCAAAAGTCCTTCGGATGAGACTTTAAACCGAGGCCCCGTGTGTGAACGCACGCATAACATCTTGCGCACACGTTAAATCCTATTCCGCTTTTCGTAGGAGTAGGCCATCGTGTGCCGGTGGAAACAGATGACATTTACAAAATTGCATACACACGGGGACTGGATGTAAAAAAGCACAAGAGTGCTTATTCCGTTATCCTCGATATAAAAGAATAAATCAAATCAAATCAAATCTCTCTCTTACCTATCCAGTCTCCTATCTTAGGGTCGTCTAGTATCACTTAAAGTGGAAAGACGTTAAAATTGAAGACTTACTTACTTATTTACACACTGCACACATGGTCATATGCCAATGCACAAATAATTACAACATGTCATACTATAGGGGCACTATCAGTTAATAAGATGTACATGTGATACTTTTTATTTTCAGTAGATAAGTTTTACAAAAACAAAACAAAACACATTGCACTTAGTAAAAGAAACGTACGTCGACTTTGCTAAACGCATCCATACACCATACCCTGCTCATCTCTCTCTCTCTCTCTCTCTCTCTCTCTCTCTCTCTCTCTCTCTCTCTCTCTCTCTCTCTCTCTCTCTCTCTCTCTTTATGATAGATGGCGCTGCTCACGTGGCGACACTTTCTACTGACAGGCAATATTTTTATCTTGTTTTCACTCTATTGTGTGTTGTATCAGCTCCAAGTTCAGCAGAGTTGTGTGTGAAGTGTTAGTACTTAGTGCTACAATGTTGGGAAGAACTGCATTTACGCTGTTAGTTTGCTTCTTCATTTTATCAGCTGAGTGTGTTCGAGGTACTCCGAATGGCAGTCATGGCGGGTCGTACACTCGTGAATTTCTGCTGAGCCTGAGGGAATCGGCCAGTGCATTAGCTGAGGGTCAGGACTGCAACTTTCCGTTCGAAATTCTGCCATCAACAGCCAGGCCTAATAATGACGAATCTCGGAAAGACACCAGGCCTAAGAAGAGAAGACGAGGAAAGAAAGGTGGGGTGAGACAAAGACTTAAAAATTTAAATAATCGGAGAACTCCGCTACCAACGGTGTTATTATCCAACGTACAATCTCTACGCCCCAAAATAGACGAACTGCAAGCCTGCGTGAACCACATGCACGAGTTAGACCTTGGTCCCTCCGTAGACCCCCCTCCCCCCCCCCTGGGGGGGATTTATGGGTGCATTTTTCTGAAACTTTGTTTATTTTAACGTTTTATGGTATATGTTACCCTCATGTAACCAGGTTATTTCAGGATATACAAGCAATTCAATATGGTAACCCTTCAGAAGGAAAATATTTAGGGGGTGAGGTTAATTTACATTATTTATATAAATATATTCTTACACATTCATATCAAATTTGGTACCAAAATAAAGGGTATCAAACAGGCTATCAACATATGTTAATGTCACCACTGCACAAGGAACGCCTGTCCCATATTTTAAAAACAAAACAGAAAATTGAAATGAAAACGCCGTACAATCCTGTCCTGCCTTCAACATCTACCTGCCAAAGTGTATAACGTTTATAGGTGTGTGTGTGCGCGCGCATGCTGCGTGCGTTCGTGCGTGCGTGCGTGCGTGCGTGTGTGTGTGTGTGTGTGTGTGTGTGTGTGCATGCGAGTGAGTGTACAATCGAATTTGTTAAAACTGTAAATTGCTGTTGATTGCTTGTGTGTTGTGTAGGTCGAATGCAAGCGCTTTGATTTGTTTTTACAAGATATAGCGCTATAAAAGTTCCATGTATTATTATTATTATTATTATTATTATTATTATTATTATTATTATTATGTTCAGTGACAGGGTGGCGGATGGGTGCCATATAGTCCACAGTAGACTGCTTCTTTTCTGTCCCTTCTCCTGTGAGTGATACCCACCCTCCCCATCCAGGGACAAGTTGACTTCCATTTGTGGCCTAGAATCTGGAGAAGAAAAAACACACCAAAAATCAGCAAGTTGAGCTTTGTAGACTGCCTCTGTGTTTGAGAAATGAGTTTCCACAACATGCAACTTAGGTTCTGCCTTTACTTTTGCAAAGCATGGAGGAACATCATGTAGCTCATACTGCACTGAGCATTGGCGGTCCTGATAATGAGGAGGAGGTTCTGTCTGAGACAGAAAAGTGTCAGGCATTGTGTCCCCAGTAACCTCTTGAATGACAATGCCATGAGTGGAGTGGGTGGTGTTGGCTCCTGATGGAGTTTCTTCGTTCAGGTCAAAGTTATCCCAGCAAAAATGGATAACCTTGTTCTCTGTCAAACTCACTGTTGAAGGAAGAAGACTTGCGCACTGGAGTACAGAATTGGCCATAGCAGTCTCAAGTCGCACAATGGTTTTGTATCCAGCAACATGACCAAACCTATTCAACAGACTTATGATTTCAGAGCTGCCAGTTACATGTCTGACAGACATTCCAAGCAAAACATGTTTAGGCATTTTCCACTTCCTTCCTGTCACAGATTAGCATATATGTCCTGGGCAATTAAGGATGCCAATCTGGTGGTTTTGGGTTGCTCCATAGAACTACTCTTTCCAGATAGCAGTGTTTTTAGAAAGTCTGTGAAAATATCTGGAGGTTTAACAGCATCAGACTGAAGAAATTCTGCAGAAGGAGGCCATGGCATATCAGGTGTTGCCCTGAAAGCATCCATAATGTATCGGCGAAGAACATATGCAGATTCCTCAAGACGTCTTTCTTCTGAAGCTGCTGACACAAATGCTGTCTCAACTGCCTGACCCTGGGCAAGTTCATCACAATAAACAAGATCACTGCGGTGGTTCGGAGCCCAGAATTGAATTCTGAAGCCAAAATGTCTCATTACTTTTTTCTTTCAGTTTGTAAGTCTTGTATCCTGGGTTGTAGAAGTCAGGAGAATGTTGTTGCATGTATTCACAGTACTTCTCACCTAGCATGGTCATTCTCTCCACCTGTGGACCTCTGATTATTGCATTTTCATCATACTCGCATATGTACTCAAATGCCCTCTCGTATGCCTGTAGCTGCTCAGTAGTTTTCTGGTCTGTTGATGTTTCAGCATGCCTGTCTTCACATCTCAGATAGTCTTTTCTACAACCTTCGTGATAGTGAGCTTCACGTACTACAAGATCTGCATCTTGATAATGAGTGAAAATGTCATCTTGTTTAGTTTTGGCTGCATCCTGTATAGACTGTTCTGCTGTCTTGGTGATACATTTTTCAAGTTTTCCAAAACATGGAACCCCTTTTGAAACTTTCTTTTTAAATTTCTTCTTGCAAAAAATGCAACTGTCTTTTGGAAGCAATGGGCCTGAAGTAGCGACAGTCCTTTAGGTTTTGATGGTCCTGCAACTTCTTCACTACCTGTCTCACGCTTTCTTTTCCTGGCAAATTTCACACTTGTAAACTGTGCATAACAGCTTCTGTGATAACCATGGCGTGTAAAGTCAAGGTCTCCTGGAATACAATTACAAATCTCATCTAGTCTATGACATGCCACATCTGAAGAACGTCTCAAGTAAGAGACTTTTAAATTTTTTTTTTGGTGCTTTCTTCAGTTAGTGGAGTTACAGTCTTTTCTGTTATTTTGGAAATGAATTATACAAGTTCTCCCACCCTGGAAGTTTTTCTTTTGCACTTAAGTGTACTTTTGAAGGTCACTGGATGTTCATCTGCCATGTTGAAATGTTCATTTTATACAGGAAACGTCACATGGGGAAGATGAAATACACTTTCAGTGAGAGACTGCACACTTGCTAGTGACTCCACTCTCCTCAAAAGTCTTTCGGATGAGACTGTAAACCGAGGCCCCGTGTGCAAACGTTCCCAGAACATCTTACGCACACGTTAAATCATGTTCCGCTTTTCGTAAGAATAGGCCATTGTGTGCGGGTGGGAACAGATGAAAAAATTTACACAACTGCATACACACAGGGACTGGATGAAAAAAGCACACGAGTGCTTATTCCATTATCCTCGATATAAAAGAATAAAATAAAAATAAAAATAAATAAAATAAAATGACCTGAAACATAATAATAATAATAATACATGGAATTTATATAGCGCTATATCTTGTAAAAACAAATCAAAGCGCTTGCACTCGACCCTCACAACAAACAACCAATGACAATAAATAATTCTAGCAAATTCGAAAGCACACACACGCGTGCGCGCGCGCGCGCGCACGCACACACACACACACACACACACACACACACACACACACACACACACACACACACACACACTTATAGAGGTTATACATTTTGACAGGGTGAATGGAATTTCAAATGTTGAAGGCAGGGACAAACAGGAGATGAAAACAGAAGACAAAAATCTTAGGTTTGAAACAAGTGTGTCTTGAGGTTGGATTTAAAAGTGTCATATGTAGGCTTCTGCCGAAGGGAGAGAGGGAGGTCATTCCAGATTGATGGACCAGAAATAGAGAAAGAGCGGCGGCCAACGGTAGATAGGTTGAATCTCGGTTGAAAACATGATGGTTAAAATGGATACTAAAAGTACTACTCAACAGTTTGCCTTATCCCCAACGTTTGTGGTGGAGGACGCGGAACTGAAAAGAACAACGAATTATGACCACGCCTTGTTCTATTTTTAGATGTATGTTATCGTGTGTCACTTGAATGTGCTGTGGTGTGTGTGTTGTGTGTGTGTGTGTGTGTGTGTGTGTGTGTGTGTGTGTGTGTTGTTGTGTCCAAAGCCTAACTGAAATTGAAAGTAGATTGTAATATGTAATATGAGTTATTTCCCTTGAATAAAAGGTCACTTCCGGTTCCAGCCAAGTGCCACGTTGTTCTGGTTTTATTATGCGCAAGCCGTACGTTTGTATTTTGAATGTATTAGGCCACTAGCTGGTCATTCTCAAGAGAAACATAACAACTGGCGACGAGGTAAAGTACGTTTTTCAAGTCTATATCATCCAAATGGCGACAAGTCTGCCAAATTTCGAACATTTTCACATCTATCAAGACAATGAAAACGTTGGCACACGTTGGCGGAAATGGCTGTCAAAGTTCGAAAATCTCGTGTGTGCTTTGGACATTACAAGAGACGCTCGAAAAAAAAGCCCTACTCCTTCATTACGGAGGTGACGAAATCTTCGAAATTTACGAATCTTTCTCTGACGAGAAAAAGGGGATCGGCGCAACCATTGACGATGAACCAAACGAATACAACGTGCTGAAGACATCTTTCACTGAATACTTCACCCCAAAGAAGAATACCAGCTATGAACGTCTGAAGTTCAGAGATGTGACACAAAACACAGGTGAGACAATTGACAGTTTCCATACTCGACTCCGTGCGTTAGCAATAAACTGCGATTTTCACGATGCAGACAGTGAAATTCTGACACAAATTTTGCATGGTTGCACATCATCTAGACTGAGGAGAAGAGCGCTTAGGGATTCGTTTACACTGGACCAGATACTTTCGGAAGCACGATCTCAAGAGCTATCCGAAGCTAGGGCTGCAGACATTGAACAAACAGCTCACAGTCACAAGGTAAACGCAGTCAAGAATTCTGCCGGTCGTAAGCATGGAAGAGGAGGAGGTCAGTCCTCTCTCACAAACAATCGTGAGGGACAGAGTGGCTTCCAGCAGAGAGGCAGAGGTGGATTTTCTCAGCGAGGTAGAGGAAGTTCCAGACCGCCAAGACAAAACACGACATGCCGTAACTGTGGTGGACCATTCCCACACCCCAACGGATGTCCAGCTGCAGGAAAGCAGTGCAGAGCTTGTTCAAAGATAGGACACTACTCTCGTGTTTGTAGATCCAAACAAAAGCCTGTGAAGATCAACAACGTATCGAATATTTGTGACAGATCAGCCGATAGCTCCAGTGAGGAATCAGTCTTCCACGTCACCCACAATTCCAAAATTCCAGCAGTCCATGCCACACTGTTTGGGAAAGAAACGTCATTTCTTGTCGACAGTGGTGCGACAGTAAATATTGTGCACACGTCGATATGCCAACAAATCTGAAACTCAAACAGCCATGTCCGAGAATTATGGCCTACGGTTCCGACAAACCCTTGCCTGTGGATGGATACTTTTCGACAGACCTAGAATACAAAGGCAAAAGAACACATGCAAAATTCTACGTCGTCAATAGTGACAAGAAAACAGATAGTCTTATCTGCGCAGACACTGCACAAGCTTTGGGACTGATACAGTTCGCATTCTCTGCAAGCCTGAATTTGGACACATCTGCCCAATCAACAAGTTCCATCGCTGACAACTTCACAGAACTTTTTGATGGTAAACTAGGACACATCAAAGATACGAAAATCAAACTGCATGTGGATCCTGAAATACAGCCTGTTGCCCAACAGCACCGACGTGTTCCATTCCATCTTCGAAAACAGGTGGAGGCCGAACTGAAGAAACTTCAAGAATTGGACATCATCGAGCCGGTAACTGGACCGACTCCTGGGTCAGCCCTATTGTGTGCGTCCCCAAGAAACGTGAGGGAGAAGTTAGAGTGTGCGTTGATATGCGCGAACCAAACAAAGCAATAGGTAGAGAAAAACATCCTATGCCAACACTCGACGACTTGATTGCAGATCTGAATGGGGCTACAAGGTTCAGCAAACTTGACATGACTCAAGCCTATCATCAGCTGGAAATTGACTCAGACTCTCGTCAGATCACTACATTCTCAACTCACGTTGGATTGTTCAGATACAAAAAGGCTGTTATTTGGAGTCAATGCAGCTTCAGAAATTTTCCAAAACGCCATATCCAATGTATTGCATGACATTCCTGGCGTTAGAAATCTGTCTGACGACATCATCGTTTTCGGGGCTACTCAGCAAGAACATGACAGGAGTTTGAAGAAGACACTTCAACGCCTACAAGAGGTGGGAGCAAAACTCAACCGCAAGAAATGCATTTTTTCTGCGTCCGAGCTGACCTTCTTTGGCCATGTGTTTGGAAGAGGGGGGATGACCGCAGATCCTGAGGAAAACCAAGACAATTCTCAATGCCCCTGCACCTACAAACATCGCTGAACTCAGATCGTTTCTCGGTATGACTCAGTACATGGCTAGATACATTCCTGCGTATGCGACAATCACCAGTCCACTGCGTGAACTACTCAAGAAAGATGTGAGTTGGACCTGGTCAGCAGCTCAACAGGCGGCGTTCGAAAAGCTGAAAGAAATGCTCACCTCAAGCCCAGTCATGGCATACTTTGATCCTGCTAAAGAAACGTCTATCCTGGTGGATGCTAGCCAGTTGGTCTTGGGGCGATTCTCGTCCAAGACAACAAGGCGATCTGTTACGCGAGCCGAGCGCTCACAGACGTTGAAAAACGCTACTCACAGACAGATAGAGAGATGCTTGCTGCTGTCTATGGAATCGAACATTTCCACTTGTACGTGCAAGGAGCTCCATTCAAACTCATCACTGACCGCAAACCACTGCTCGGGATAGTCAAAAGCCGAAACCCAACAACAGCCCGAATTGAGAGATGGCGTCTTCGACTCATGCCGTACGAGGTCGAATTCGTGTACAGACCAGGCAGAAATGAACAAAACCCAGCTGACTACATCAGCCGGCATC
Source organism: Stramonita haemastoma (assembly GCA_030674155.1). Lineage (NCBI taxonomy): Eukaryota > Metazoa > Mollusca > Gastropoda > Neogastropoda > Muricidae > Stramonita > Stramonita haemastoma. Next base: position 16,176 of record JASPKP010000195.1, on the reverse strand, counting down.
CTCAAACAACACCTGCCAGAGACAACGCTGGTGAGGAGTACATTGCATTCCTAGCCAAATTTGCAGTACCGAAAGCAATGACGCAAGGCGATGTTCGAGCTGAAACTCAGAAAGACCCTCAGCTCCAGAAAGTTATGCAGGCAGTCCAAACTGGACAATGGAGAAGTGACATTTCAGACTTTGCACGATTCAAAGACGAGTTATCCGTGCATGATGGACTTGTTCTTAGAGGTCATCGTCTCATTCTTCCGCAGTCACTTCAGAACCAAGCCATAGACATTGCTCACCAGTCACACCAAGGTATTGTGAAGACCAAGCAACTGATCCGGGAAAAAATCTGGTTTCCTGGTATCGACAAACTGGTTGAGAATGCTGTGAAGTCCTGTATTCCATGCCAGGCCACGTACAAAGGACCAACACAGAGAGAACCTCTCCAACCAACACCACTCCCTTCAGGCCCATGGGTAGCAGTGGCGATTGACTTCGCTGGACCGTTTCCATCGGGAGAATACGTGTTGGTGGTCACTGACGAATACAGTCGATACCCAGAAGTGGAGATCGTCTCATCCACTTCAGAAAGAACCATACTCCCCCGTCTGGACCAAATTTTCGCACGCCAAGGCTTCCCTGAAATCTGCAAGACAGACAATGGCCCACCATTCAACGGTCAAGCCTTTGCACAATACGCTGAGAGGAATGGTTTCAGGCACAGGAAAATTACGCCTGTGTGGCCTGAGGCGAACGGTGCAGCTGAGCGCTTCGTGGGAACCCTCAAAAACAATATCCGTACATCAACAGCTGACGGCCGAAACTGGAAGGAGGAAATCCCAACGTTCCTCCGAACATTTAGGGCAACGCCACACACTGCAACTGGTGTCTCGCCATTCGAGGCAATGACAGGACGGAAGATGAACGTCGGTCTACCCACAGCTCCGAAACATCTCTCTCCGGTCCCTGTGCATACTCGTATTGCGCACAATGACCATCACAATAAAGGAAAGATGGCAGAATACGTTAATGCCCGCCGTCACACTGCACAAGCAAACATGGCACCTGGTGATTACGTGTTGGTCAAGCAGCCCAAGCAAAATGCGCTGACAACGCCGTACAACACGACGCCATGCCTGGTGAAAGAGAAGAAGGGGAGCATGATAACAGCTTGCCGCCCTGACGGATCTCTCATCACCAGAAATTCGTCCCACTTTCGACAGCTGCCAGCACACATCAACATTCCTGGCGACGTTCCAGAACTCGATGCTCCAGAGGACCCAGACATCATTCCTGGAGACATCATTCCTGCTGAGACTCCTTCAACTGGAGAAAACTGGGAACAACAATACAAGCTCCGACCAGCTTCCATCACCCAGTACAAGACGTTCAGGCCGAACCACCAAAACTCCAACTTACCTGAAAGACTACGTCCTCAACTAATCCATTACGTCGATCTTGTACATGACCTGTCACTAGAGGACAACGTGTAGTTAGGTTGTCTCTCTATTTAGTCAAATTTAAGCATTGTTTGATATTAAATATCATTTATGTTTCTAGTCATTGTCAGAGAGCATCAGAATGCTCTGTAGTTTTGATTTGTGTTTATGGCCTGTATATCAAGGAGGACAGCAGTGTAGCTAGGCTGATCCAACTTGATCCTAAGTGATCGTGTAGAGTGGTCACAATATTATGTTCTTATTATCATAAGAAGAGCATCAGAATGCTCTGTATTTTGGATTGTGTTTATGGACTGTATATCAAGAAGGACAGCAGTGTAGCTAGGCTGATCCAACTTGATTCTAAGTGATCGTGTAGAGAGGTCACAATATTATAGTTTTTAAGTGATCGTATATTTTGGTCATATTAGCCTACTAAAATTTCTTTCATTTCATTTTATTCATGAAAGCTTAAACCTCAAGTCATATACTTACATATGAGTGAAGGACCGGACGTGAATTCCAAGAAACCATTCAGAACTGAGTGGACACTTTTTCATCAAAAACTGAATATCTTGACATTCAAGTTTATCATTTGTTCGTGCAAAATTTAATTTGATTTTATATGACGTTCCTATATTGGCACAGTAGGCATAACCAGTCACTCATGTGTTTGCATCCCTTTATTCTATTCTATTGGATGTTTTGAATTTTTCTCAATGTCTCTGACATACACACCCACATGCAGCCAAGACATGTATTTGCTTACTGATGTGTATTCAATATATATTGATGAAGCCAAAGGTTTAATTTTTAGAAACCATTGAATTCGAATTAATGCACAATGCATATCTTCCTCAAATTTTCGGGGTTTCGGATGTTATTCTTTGACAATTCATTTTCATTGTAATTGTCCATTCAAGTTGAGGAGGGATGTTGTGTCCAAAGCCTAACTGAATTGAAAGTAGATTGTAATATGTAATATGAGTTATTTCCCTTGAATAAAAGGTCACTTCCGGTTCCAGCCAAGTGCCACGTTGTTCTGGTTTTATTATGCGCAAGCCGTACGTTTGTATTTTGAATGTATTAGGCCACTAGCTGGTCATTCTCAAGAGAAACATAACAACTGGCGACGAGGTAAAGTACGTTTTTCAAGTCTATATCATCCAAATGGCGACAAGTCTGCCAAATTTCGAACATTTTCACATCTATCAAGACAATGAAAACGTTGGCACACGTTGGCGGAAATGGCTGTCAAAGTTCGAAAATCTCGTGTGTGCTTTGGACATTACAAGAGACGCTCGAAAAAAAGCCCTACTCCTTCATTACGGAGGTGACGAAATCTTCGAAATTTACGAATCTTTCTCTGACGAGAAAAAGGGGATCGGCGCAACCATTGACGATGAACCAAACGAATACAACGTGCTGAAGACATCTTTCACTGAATACTTCACCCCAAAGAAGAATACCAGCTATGAACGTCTGAAGTTCAGAGATGTGACACAAAACACAGGTGAGACAATTGACAGTTTCCATACTCGACTCCGTGCGTTAGCAATAAACTGCGATTTTCACGATGCAGACAGTGAAATTCTGACACAAATTTTGCATGGTTGCACATCATCTAGACTGAGGAGAAGAGCGCTTAGGGATTCGTTTACACTGGACCAGATACTTTCGGAAGCACGATCTCAAGAGCTATCCGAAGCTAGGGCTGCAGACATTGAACAAACAGCTCACAGTCACAAGGTAAACGCAGTCAAGAATTCTGCCGGTCGTAAGCATGGAAGAGGAGGAGGTCAGTCCTCTCTCACAAACAATCGTGAGGGACAGAGTGGCTTCCAGCAGAGAGGCAGAGGTGGATTTTCTCAGCGAGGTAGAGGAAGTTCCAGACCGCCAAGACAAAACACGACATGCCGTAACTGTGGTGGACCATTCCCACACCCCAACGGATGTCCAGCTGCAGGAAAGCAGTGCAGAGCTTGTTCAAAGATAGGACACTACTCTCGTGTTTGTAGATCCAAACAAAAGCCTGTGAAGATCAACAACGTATCGAATATTTGTGACAGATCAGCCGATAGCTCCAGTGAGGAATCAGTCTTCCACGTCACCCACAATTCCAAAATTCCAGCAGTCCATGCCACACTGTTTGGGAAAGAAACGTCATTTCTTGTCGACAGTGGTGCGACAGTAAATATTGTGCACACGTCGATATGCCCAACAAATCTGAAACTCAAACAGCCATGTCCGAGAATTATGGCCTACGGTTCCGACAAACCCTTGCCTGTGGATGGATACTTTTCGACAGACCTAGAATACAAAGGCAAAAGAACACATGCAAAATTCTACGTCGTCAATAGTGACAAGAAAACAGATAGTCTTATCTGCGCAGACACTGCACAAGCTTTGGGACTGATACAGTTCGCATTCTCTGCAAGCCTGAATTTGGACACATCTGCCCAATCAACAAGTTCCATCGCTGACAACTTCACAGAACTTTTTGATGGTAAACTAGGACACATCAAAGATACGAAAATCAAACTGCATGTGGATCCTGAAATACAGCCTGTTGCCCAACAGCACCGACGTGTTCCATTCCATCTTCGAAAACAGGTGGAGGCCGAACTGAAGAAACTTCAAGAATTGGACATCATCGAGCCGGTAACTGGACCGACTCCCTGGGTCAGCCCTATTGTGTGCGTCCCCAAGAAACGTGAGGGAGAAGTTAGAGTGTGCGTTGATATGCGCGAACCAAACAAAGCAATAGGTAGAGAAAAACATCCTATGCCAACACTCGACGACTTGATTGCAGATCTGAATGGGGCTACAAGGTTCAGCAAACTTGACATGACTCAAGCCTATCATCAGCTGGAAATTGACTCAGACTCTCGTCAGATCACTACATTCTCAACTCACGTTGGATTGTTCAGATACAAAAGGCTGTTATTTGGAGTCAATGCAGCTTCAGAAATTTTCCAAAACGCCATATCCAATGTATTGCATGACATTCCTGGCGTTAGAAATCTGTCTGACGACATCATCGTTTTCGGGGCTACTCAGCAAGAACATGACAGGAGTTTGAAGAAACACTTCAACGCCTACAAGAGGTGGGAGCAAAACTCAACCGCAAGAAATGCATTTTTTCTGCGTCCGAGCTGACCTTCTTTGGCCATGTGTTTGGAAGAGGGGGGATGACCGCAGATCCTGAGAAAACCAAGACAATTCTCAATGCCCCTGCACCTACAAACATCGCTGAACTCAGATCGTTTCTCGGTATGACTCAGTACATGGCTAGATACATTCCTGCGTATGCGACAATCACCAGTCCACTGCGTGAACTACTCAAGAAAGATGTGAGTTGGACCTGGTCAGCAGCTCAACAGGCGGCGTTCGAAAAGCTGAAAGAAATGCTCACCTCAAGCCCAGTCATGGCATACTTTGATCCTGCTAAAGAAACGTCTATCCTGGTGGATGCTAGCCCAGTTGGTCTTGGGGCGATTCTCGTCCAAGACAACAAGGCGATCTGTTACGCGAGCCGAGCGCTCACAGACGTTGAAAAACGCTACTCACAGACAGATAGAGAGATGCTTGCTGCTGTCTATGGAATCGAACATTTCCACTTGTACGTGCAAGGAGCTCCATTCAAACTCATCACTGACCGCAAACCACTGCTCGGGATAGTCAAAAGCCGAAACCCAACAACAGCCCGAATTGAGAGATGGCGTCTTCGACTCATGCCGTACGAGGTCGAATTCGTGTACAGACCAGGCAGAAATGAACAAAACCCAGCTGACTACATCAGCCGGCATCCTCAAACAACACCTGCCAGAGACAACGCTGGTGAGGAGTACATTGCATTCCTAGCCAAATTTGCAGTACCGAAAGCAATGACGCAAGGCGATGTTCGAGCTGAAACTCAGAAAGACCCTCAGCTCCAGAAAGTTATGCAGGCAGTCCAAACTGGACAATGGAGAAGTGACATTTCAGACTTTGCACGATTCAAAGACGAGTTATCCGTGCATGATGGACTTGTTCTTAGAGGTCATCGTCTCATTCTTCCGCAGTCACTTCAGAACCAAGCCATAGACATTGCTCACCAGTCACACCAAGGTATTGTGAAGACCAAGCAACTGATCCGGGAAAAAATCTGGTTTCCTGGTATCGACAAACTGGTTGAGAATGCTGTGAAGTCCTGTATTCCATGCCAGGCCACGTACAAAGGACCAACACAGAGAGAACCTCTCCAACCAACACCACTCCCTTCAGGCCCATGGGTAGCAGTGGCGATTGACTTCGCTGGACCGTTTCCATCGGGAGAATACGTGTTGGTGGTCACTGACGAATACAGTCGATACCCAGAAGTGGAGATCGTCTCATCCACTTCAGAAAGAACCATACTCCCCGTCTGGACCAAATTTTCGCACGCCAAGGCTTCCCTGAAATCTGCAAGACAGACAATGGCCCACCATTCAACGGTCAAGCCTTTGCACAATACGCTGAGAGGAATGGTTTCAGGCACAGGAAAATTACGCCTGTGTGGCCTGAGGCGAACGGTGCAGCTGAGCGCTTCGTGGGAACCCTCAAAAACAATATCCGTACATCAACAGCTGACGGCCGAAACTGGAAGGAGGAAATCCCAACGTTCCTCCGAACATTTAGGGCAACGCCACACACTGCAACTGGTGTCTCGCCATTCGAGGCAATGACAGGACGGAAGATGAACGTCGGTCTACCCACAGCTCCGAAACATCTCTCTCCGGTCCCTGTGCATACTCGTATTGCGCACAATGACCATCACAATAAAGGAAAGATGGCAGAATACGTTAATGCCCGCCGTCACACTGCACAAGCAAACATGGCACCTGGTGATTACGTGTTGGTCAAGCAGCCCAAGCAAAATGCGCTGACAACGCCGTACAACACGACGCCATGCCTGGTGAAAGAGAAGAAGGGGAGCATGATAACAGCTTGCCGCCCTGACGGATCTCTCATCACCAGAAATTCGTCCCACTTTCGACAGCTGCCAGCACACATCAACATTCCTGGCGACGTTCCAGAACTCGATGCTCCAGAGGACCCAGACATCATTCCTGGAGACATCATTCCTGCTGAGACTCCTTCAACTGGAGAAACTGGGAACAACAATACAAGCTCCGACCAGCTTCCATCACCCAGTACAAGACGTTCAGGCCGAACCACCAAAACTCCAACTTACCTGAAAGACTACGTCCTCAACTAATCCATTACGTCGATCTTGTACATGACCTGTCACTAGAGGACAACGTGTAGTTAGGTTGTCTCTCTATTTAGTCAAATTTAAGCATTGTTTGATATTAAATATCATTTATGTTTCTAGTCATTGTCAGAGAGCATCAGAATGCTCTGTAGTTTTGATTTGTGTTTATGGCCTGTATATCAAGGAGGACAGCAGTGTAGCTAGGCTGATCCAACTTGATCCTAAGTGATCGTGTAGAGTGGTCACAATATTATGTTCTTATTATCATAAGAAGAGCATCAGAATGCTCTGTATTTTGGATTGTGTTTATGGACTGTATATCAAGAAGGACAGCAGTGTAGCTAGGCTGATCCAACTTGATTCTAAGTGATCGTGTAGAGAGGTCACAATATTATAGTTTTTAAGTGATCGTATATTTTGGTCATATTAGCCTACTAAAATTTCTTTCATTTCATTTTATTCATGAAAGCTTAAACCTCAAGTCATATACTTACATATGAGTGAAGGACCGGACGTGAATTCCAAGAAACCATTCAGAACTGAGTGGACACTTTTTCATCAAAAACTGAATATCTTGACATTCAAGTTTATCATTTGTTCGTGCAAAATTTAATTTGATTTTATATGACGTTCCTATATTGGCACAGTAGGCATAACCAGTCACTCATGTGTTTGCATCCCTTTATTCTATTCTATTGGATGTTTTGAATTTTCTCAATGTCTCTGACATACACACCCACATGCAGCCAAGACATGTATTTGCTTACTGATGTGTATTCAATATATATTGATGAAGCCAAAGGTTTAATTTTTAGAAACCATTGAATTCGAATTAATGCACAATGCATATCTTCCTCAAATTTTCGAGTTTCGGATGTTATTCTTTGACAATTCATTTTCATTGTAATTGTCCATTCAAGTTGAGGAGGGATGTTGTGTCCAAAGCCTAACTGAAATTGAAAGTAGATTGTAATATGTAATATGAGTTATTTCCCTTGAATAAAAGGTCACTTCCGGTTCCAGCCAAGTGCCACGTTGTTCTGGTTTTATTATGCGCAAGCCGTACGTTTGTATTTTGAATGTATTAGGCCACTAGCTGGTCATTCTCAAGAGAAACATAACATGTGTGTGTGTGTGTGTTACACGCGTGCACACGCGCGCGACTGATCTGCATATTATGTGTAATTTCTTGAGGAAAAAAAAAAGAAACTCAAAAAAATCATAGACTCAAAGCGCCGTGGTTAACGCATCCTCTTCGTTAATGATACTTATGGCTGTTGCAGTACTTACTGTGTGTTACAGACATTCTCTGATCAATAATAACATCTTGATCTAGACTTATTTGTGCATACTTTGTGGAACATACTGATAGTTGGATACATTTCTGGCACCGGACACACAAGGCGTGAGATGAGAAAGTGCCGCTCAACTGATGGTGAGAGAACGGAACAGCGCTCGGCTGTGGTTGAGTGGTAAGACAGATTTCAGCTGCGTGCGGTTCGGACGGCCGCGCATTAAAGTCATCACTGTAGTTTTGTTTTAAATATGTCAGCAAAAAACTGTGCCTATATAATCGGGAAAATTATACTAGATGCTATTCACAATAAAATTATGAGAAGTTAAGCCAGATTTTGTGCAATAATCGCAGCGTGAACATCCCTACCCCAAAAACCTAAATATAGGGCGCAAAGAGGGGAAAATGCACTGTTGATACACCTCTCACTCCTGAAATAACCTGTATCCCAGAGGGTAACATGTCAAATGTTTCTACCAACATCATAAGCTTTCAGAAAAACAAAGTGAAAAATCTCCCCCAGGGGGGGGGAGGTTTCCCTCTCCTAGACCATGGTCTAAGTACAAGAAGGCCGGTCTGCTCGCCTTTACTGAAACGTGGCTTAGTGACTCAGTCCCTAGCCAGGAGCTTCGCATGGACGGTTTTGGTCAGCCCATTCGACTGGACAGAGACACACACGCGACCGGGAAGGAGAGGGGTGGCGGTGTGTGCTTCTACGTCAATGAGAGTTGGTGCCGCGAGGTTATAATTAGATCGACGCTGTCTGTGGAGGACATTGAGCTGCTCTCTATTTCGCTACGGGCCTTTTATCTACCACGGGAATTCCCACAACTATTTTTTACCTTAGTCTATATCCACCCCAAAGCAAAAGTGGCCAGAGCAACAGAATACATCTTAAATCACCTCCATGTGCTTGATTCTTTATCCCCTGATGCCCCAAAGTTTATCCTGGGTGATTTTAATAGTTGTTCTCTTAGTAAAACATTGAAGAACTATGAACAGTACGTGACCTGCCCCACGCGTCGTAATAAGATTCTGGATTTGTGCTATGGGACTGTAGCAGGCGCGTATAAATCACTGCCTATCATCCGACCACAACTGCATTTTACTAGCACCCATGTACCAGTCAGTGTTTCAGCGCCTCCAGCCCATAGTCAAGACCACAAAGAAATGGACTGCTGATAGTATAGCTACATTGCAAGGCTGCTTTGATTGCACTGACTGGGATATGTTTTATAACGTGTGTTCTGATCTGAATGAGCTTACTGATGTTGTTTCTAGTTATATTTCATTTTGTGTCAGTTGTGTTATTCCAACAAAGGAGATAACTATTTACCCCAATAACAAGCCTTGGGTTACGAAAGACCTGAAACGGGTATTAAACAAAAAGAAAGTAGTATTTTATACAGGCACAGAAGAACAAAAGAAACAAATGAATAAAGAAGTCAAAGCTGCTATTTCACAGGCGAGACGGGAGTATAAATGTCAGATAGAAAATAAGTTTGCTGGGAACAATTTTCGGGCTGCATGGCAGGGCATCAAAAATATGTCAGCAGTAAACATGACAGCTGCACCACATAGGTCAAAGATCAGTCTGCAGGGGGTATGTGATAACAACTTACCTGACCATTTAAACGCATTTTTCACTCGCTTTGAAAAGCATGATTTTTCAGAGGAAATAAATGGCCTGAAAGAATCTCTGCTTTTTGAGAATGGCGTCATTGTTGATGAAGAAGTTATCTGCAAGCACTTCAAGGCAATAAACATTAACAAATCTCCTGGGCCAGATGGTATATGCGGTAGAACCCTTAAGTTCTGTGCCACTGAGCTTGCAAGTGTCTTTCAGCACCTGTTCCAGACCTCGCTGGACACTTGCCAGATACCAGTTATTTGGAAAACTTCCAATGTTATACCTCTTCCAAAGAAACCCAATCCTACTCGGCCTAATGATTTCAGACCTGTAGCTCTCACATCACTGGTGATGAAAACATTAGAAAAGATCATAAAATCTCTCATTCTTTCTGTTACAGAGAAAAACCTTGACCCATTACAATTTGCGTACAGATCCAGAAGGGGTGTCGAAGATGCCAAATTATTCATTTTGAACAAGCTGTACAATCACTTGGAAACATCTGATTCTCATGCCAGAATATTGTTTGCTGACTTTAGCTCAGCTTTCAATACAATGCAGCCTCATATTCTGGTTAACAAAATACTTTCAAAATTTGATGTAGATAATCAACTTATACGTTGGCTGATTGAATTTTTAACTGACAGGCCACAGCGTGTTTTTGCCAACAAAATACCTTCATCAGTTAGATATACCTACATTGGTTCCCCATAGGGCTGCGTCCTCTCGCCACTTCTTTACATTCTATACACAGATGATTGTAGAAGCAGCCATGAAAACTCATTTCTGGTAAAATTTGCGGACGACAGTGCTCTTCTGTCTCTCTTATCTGGATCAGTCCTAGACCACGGTCCAGCCCTTACCGAGTTCGTAGATTGGTGTGATGAGGCCTATCTGGAGCTAAATGTTTCTAAAACTAAAGACCTTCCTATTGATTTCAGAAGATTGGAGCACACTTCTGAGAATACCATCATCCATAGTGAAGAAGTTGAAAACGTTTTGAAATACAAATATCTGGGAACTGTTTTTGACCACAAGCTAAATTGGGATGCTAACACTGACGCCATTGTCAAAAAGGGGCAACAACGTGTGTATTTTCTGAGGAAGCTTAACTCATTTTTTGTCGACAAAAAGATTCTTTCTTTGTTCTACAAGTCTTATATAGAGAGCGTTTTGAGTTTTGCTTTCATTTGCTGGTACAATAACCTTAGCATTAAGAACAAGAATGGTCTTCAGAGAATTGTGAAAATCTGCTCTAAAATTATCGGAGAAGAACAAAGAGACCTCAGGTCGTTTTGTAATCAACAGCTTGTACGTAAAGCAAGAGCCATTTTGGCCGATTCCTCCCACGCTCTGTTTTCAGAATTTCAATTGTTGCCTTCAGGACGTCGTTTTCAATGCCACAACAGCAAAACAAACAGAAAAAGGAATTCCTTTGTGCCAGTAGCTATCCGAGTTCTAAACTCACATAACACTGACTGAGGTTGTTTGTTTTTGTTTTGTTTGTTTGTTTGCTCTTTTGTGTGTGTGTGTGTGTGTGTGTGTGTGTGTGTGTGTGTGTGTGTGTGTGTGTGTGTGTGTGTGTGTGTGTGTGTGTGTGTGTGTAAGCTTCTCTGAATTACTTACCTGCCACTGTTATGTATGTAGCCAATTCATATAGGGGTGCACATACATGCATATGTACCCATAAAATGAGTATGTCTTATTTTTGGCTTTGTTGATTTTCTTTGCATTGCTTGTAAATTCACATGTCTTTTTACCATTATGTGCGTGTGGGGGGGTGGACGGGTGGGTGTGGATGGTGTGTATGGATAGGGGGGGGGAGCGTGTGTGTATGTGTGAGTGTGGGGGCGGTGGGTGTGGATTGTATGGGGAGGGGGGGAGCGTGTGTGTGTGTGTGTGTGTGTGTGTGTGTGTGTGTGTGCGTGTGCGTGCATGCATGTATATGTGCGGGTGTGAACACGTGCGTATAATGTGTAAATAATGGTGATCATATGTCTTTTCTAGTCAATGGTTTTTAAGAACATTGTATCTAAACATTGGTGTGTGTATGCGTGTGTTTGCGTGTGTGCAAGCGCGCGCGCGTAGAGTGTGAGTGTTTGTGACATTTTATTTGTAGTTATATAATGTTTGAACAAATAAGAAATGTAGCTCCTTCGTGTGTTTGATTATGATTTGTATCAATATGCCTGTCAGTAGTGTAATTGCCCTTCAGGGATGATTAAAGTGTTTTTGACTTGACTTGGACTTGACTTGACTTGACTCTCTCTCTCTCTCTCTCTCTCTCTCTCCTCTCTCTCTCTCTCCTCTCTCTCTCTCTCTCTCTCTCTCTCTCTCTCTCCTCCTCCTCTCCTCTCCTCTCCTCTCCTCTTCACCCCTCTCCCCCTCTCCATCCCCCTTCTTCTCCTCCTCCTGTCCAGTCCAGTCCTTGTTAGTTTTTATTGTTAAATCCTTGTTTAATATAAAAATTGAGGTGTTTATAAAACTGCTTTTACTTCCGAGGGTTTTGAGTTTGGGTACTCTGTAGTGTTTTTTGAGACGGAAGAAGCTTAGAATATTCAGCAAGCACGCAGAACATCTTGCGCACACGTTAAAATCCCGTTCCGCTTTTCGGAAGAACAGGCCATCGTGTGCCGGTAGGAGCGGATGACAAAATTATAACAAAAAAAACCAGCATGCACACAGGTGTCGTGTTTAGACACCATTCCTGAGGGAAAAAAAATAATGGGTAGGCGCTGCACTTGTGGCGACCCGCTCTCCCCGGGGAGAGCAGCCCGAATTTTACGCCGAGAAATCTGCTGTGACATAAAGTGGTATAAAATAAAAATTAAAAAAAAGCACATGCGTACCATCACTCACTACTTCTTTCGCTCTGTCTTTCGCACGACATTCATACAGATCGTTTGGTTTCATTTGCGCACAACCCACAATTTTGCCGCAACGTGTTACAACTCTGTTTAGTACATTTTTGTTTTTGACATTCAGTGTTTTGTACCAACATATCAAAAAAAAAAAGAAATGACAGACTCAATAAAGCATCTATAGAAGTCTTGCAAAACCTTAATATTTACTTGAAGACTCGTAAGCTTTTGAAGAAAAAAGATACGAGAATGACATTTATTATGTAACATTTTTGTATTAGTAGTAACGTTTAATTTATCATCGATGACACACACACACACACACACACACACACACACACACACACACACACACACACACACACACACACACACACACACATGCAAGACATGCAAATTATGTATTTTAACGTGTGCGCAAAATGTAAGAGGAGAATTAATTAGATACCGTCCACTTTAATTAGAATTAATTAGATACCGTCCACTTTAATTAGAATTAATTAGATACCGTCCACTTGTCTTTCTTGAGAGAGGATATATTAAAATTATTGATCCTTTCTCTTGTTTCGCACCCCTTTTGGCAGCGCGATCTGCCCATTCATTGCAAGAAAGGCCCAGATGAGACGGAACCCAACAGAAACTCACATCTGTTCCTCTTAAAATAAGACAATGTATTAAATGATGAATTTCTGTCACAATATTACAATGCGGTTTTACTGAAGCAGATCTAAGTGAATGGGGTGTGTGTGTGTGTGTGTGTGTGTGTGTGTGTGTGTGTGTGTGTGTGTGTGGTGTGTGTGTGTGTGTATGTGTGTGATGTGTGTTGTGTGTGTGTGTGTGTGTGTGTGTGTGTGTGTGTGTGTGTGTGTGTGTGTATGCATTGTACTGCACTGCACATTTTCTTGATGATATTGCTCTTATTTAACTTTTATTCTCTGGCCATGTAATATGCTGTGTATTGTATGTGCATGCATTTTTTCCTTATTATTTTTGTGCTAGTCAAATTTTTCACGTTTATATGTAACCTATTTGAATTGATTTGATTGTACGGCGCGGTGAGCCCATGTTTTTTGGAATTTGCGCTTTATAAGCCTCCATTTTATTATTATTATTTATTATCATCACATACATACACACATATATACATACATGCAACTCACTCACGCATGCACGCACGCACGCACAAGCACACACAAATCAAACACACACACACACCACACACACACACACACACACACCACACACACACAACACACACACACACACACACTTATATAAGCATATATCCGCACGCGCACATGTACTTGAGGTTTTTTTTTTTTTTAAGTCATAGAAAAAAAAGAAGAATGATAAAAGTCAAACAACTTCGCAATAATAATAATAATAATAATAATAATAATAATAATAATAATAATAATAATAATACATGGAATTTATATGGCGCTATATCTTGTAAAAACAAATCAAAGCGCTTGCATTCGACCTACACAACACACAATTAATCAACAACAATTTACAGTTTTAACAAAATCGAATGTACACTCACACGCACGCACACATTCACACACACACACACGTACGCACGCAGCACGCACGCGCGCACACACACCTATAAACGTTGGACTGAAGGTGTGATGCCAATGAACTAGAAACAGTCTATTGTTGTTCCCATTCATAAGCAAGGAAAGCCTAAAACTGATCCCACTAGGTCTGTAACAGTACACATCCAGTGCGTACAGGCACTGATTAGAAGTCTGTAACAGTACACATCCAGTGCGTGCAGGCAGGCAGTGATTAGAAGTCTGTAACAGTACACATCCAGTGCGTGCAGGCACTGATTAGAAGTCTGTAACAGTACACATCCAGTGCGTGCAGGCACTGATTAGAAATATCTTTAAGAGCTCAAAAAGAAATTACATCAAAATGGATGTTACCTTTTTTTCACATGATAGGAGAGTGGAACAACGAAGACAGGTGCTGTGCCTGTTTCAGTGTTCAATCTACACTAGTTGTTGTGCCTGCCCATGTGGCCTATAGTGGCAAAACCTCTCCTCGTCACCTCCACTGATAACAACGCCAGAAATACTTGTGCATCGTTTCCTCCATACATTTCTAGAACCATCATTTACAATCTGTTTCAGCATGATTTCTTTGTCTAGTGGGTAATACGTGTGGGGGGGGAGGGGGGGGGGTTGCGAGATTACGGGCGTATGTATGCAGTTTTGTAAATGTCATCTGTTCCCACCGGCACACGATGGCCTACTCTTACGAAAAGCGGAACAGGATTTAACGTGTGCCCAAGATGTTCTGCGTGCGTTCACACACGGGGCTTCGGTTTATAGTCTCATCCGAAGAAAGGGGGGGGGAGAGAGAGAGGAGAGAGAGAGAGAGAGAGAGAGAGAGAGAGAGAGAGAGAGAGAGAGAGAGAGAGAGAGAGAGCAATGAGAGAGGTTGAGACCAGAAAGAGGAGAGAGCAGAGACAGAGATAGATAGAGCAGAGAGAGAAAGTAGAGAGGAGAGAGAGGAGTGAGAGGGAGGAGGGAGAGAGAGGGGGAGGAAGGGAGAGAGAGGAGAGGACAGAGGGAAGAGGGAGAGGACACAAGGGAAGGCAAGGCAAATTCTTTTATTCGAGGATAATAGATAAGCACTCGTGTGCTTTTTTACATCCAGTCCCCGCCCTTTTCAGGGATAGCATCAAGATAAAAAAGATACTAAACAATAAAACTATACGCAGTACCAAACAACATAGAAAAATAAGGACACTATATATAATAAGGTAATAAAAATGCACTCATTCAGAAGACGAAAATCAGAAGTCACAATAAAATGATTTTGATTATTGCAGAAAAAGAAAAGCGTTAATAGACAACATAATGAAATAAACAACTGAACAACCAAGAAAAATCCACCCAAAAATAGTTAGCTACAACACTGTTACAACTCATAACAACAAAATGAACTCAAAAGGAACTAAAGATAATACAATGATTATAATAATAACAATAAGAATAGTTTCAACTATAGTGATAATAGTATGATAATAATACACTGTAAAACTCACTCCTTCACGTAGGCTACACACACACATACACACAGACACACACAGACACACACACTTGAACAAAGTTCCAGCATACTTCTCCGATACTCTTTCAGTGTATCACCCAAACAGACCACTCCGCTCATCCTCTGACACTAGAATCTCGACAGTTCCCAAAGTAAAAAAAAACAGCACGGAGAGTGCTCCTTCTCTCATGTAGGTCCCACTCTCTGGAACGCACTTCCATCTGAAATAAGACACACTGACTCTACTTCCTCCTTTAAAAGGTCGCTCAAAACACACCTTTTTATCCAATTCTTGTCCCTGACCACTGATCAAAATTGATTTTCCATTTGATTGACTCATCTCCGACCCTAGTGCTGGTCATTTGCTGTTTTGGGATATGATAAGGTTCTTCATTTCTATTTTACTTCATCCTATTTTTTTGGTTAATGTGAGTACATGTAGGGTAAATCCGTGAATGTGCCGTTTTTCTTTGTTATTCCATGTTGTGTGTTTTGTGTATGCGTGTAATTTTTGCACGCGCGCAATTTTTGCACGGGTTCAACCCCCAAATCTGTAATGGTCACTGACAGTGTGTCATCTGACAACAAACATGTAATGCAGGACAATAATAAATCAGTAGAAGCAAGCAGTACACACACACACACACACACACACACACACA
>JASPKP010001945.1:0-25488 GCA_030674155.1 Stramonita haemastoma | reverse complement strand
TTTCCAAAATGTTCTTTTTTTTCCCCTTTTCCCCCTGGGGGGACCCCCCAAAATTTCCCAGTTGTCAGTGTATATTTTAAAATCTGTGACATTTTTTTTTTAAAAAAAAGGGTTTTGTTTTTTTTTTTGTCCTTTCTTTTTAGGATTAGAAAAAGGGGGGGGGTTTTTTTTTTTTTTTTAACCCCCCAAACTAAAAAAAAATTTTTTTGGGGAGACAAACATGTTTTATGATCTTCATGTGATCCCTCAGAAAGAGAGTTTAATTTTGAAGGGGCCCCAAAACCCCATTTTCCCCCATTTACGATAAAAAAAATGAACAAACTGAATGGAAAAAATGTCTCGAAACCTGCCACACTGATCACTTTTTTTTTTAAAAGGTTTTAAAACATTTTTTTGGGGGTTTTTAAAAAAACAAACTATTTTTTCTGGGGAGTGTGATGGTATTGATGTCACCAAACTCTTTTGGGGGGAATTGCCCCCCTTTGTTTAAAGGGGAAAAAAAACTTTTTAGGGGGTTTTTTTTTTCAGTTTGGTTTTTATATTTTCCCAAAGGGGGTTAAAACCCCCGCATTAAAAAAGGGGGAGTATGTTTAAAAGTCCCCCAAAAAAAATTGATTACGGGGGTTTTAAAGGGGGAAAATTTGTTATTTTTTTTTGGGGTTTTTTTTCCCCCTTAAAGGGGAAAAAAAAAAAAAACCCCGGTTGTTTTAAAATTAAAATCTTTGAAAAAAATTTTGAAAGAGAGAAAAAATAAAAAGGAGAGAGAGAGAGAGAGAGAGAGAAAAAGGGGGAGAGAGAGGGGGGGCCCGGGGGGGGAGAGAAAAGTGTGTGTGTTGTAAAAAAAAAACAGTTGTTGAAATACCTACACGGGGTTTAAAAACATCAAAACTCCCTGATGTAAAAATTTTAAAAAAGCTAGAAAAAGAGAACCCCCCGTGAACATTTTTTTGGGTTTTTTCTTTTTTGAAACTCTTTTTCCCCCTTTGGGGCTTTAAAACCCCCAAAAAATTGGGGGCAAGTAGCCTTTTAAAAACCCCAAACCCCATTGAAGACCTTTTTTTGGAACGGGGGTTTTTTTTTATGTGTTTTTTGGCAACAAGCTAAAAAAATTTTTCCCTTTGCACTTTTTTTGGGGTGCTTTCCATTTTTTTTAAAAAATTTAATTTTTTTCACAGCCCCATTTTTTTAAGTAGGCTTTTTACATAAAGTTTTTGTAAAAGGGAAAAAATAATCGATCTGAAATTAATTCATTTAAAAAAGGTTTTTTGGGGGTTTGATTTTTGTTTTTTTTTGTTTAAAAATTTTGAGTTGTTTTTTGGGGAAGAGGTTTTGTTTGGGGAAACCCATTTTGTGTTGGGGGGGGTTTTTGGGGGGGGGGGGGGGAGGGGGGGGGGGGGGGGGGGGGGGGGGGGGGGGGGGGGGGGGGGGGGGGGGGGGGGGGGGGGGGGGGGGGGGGGGGGGGGGCGGGGGGGGGGGGGGGGGGGGGGGGGGGGGGGAAAAAGGGGGGGGGGGGGGGGGGGGGGGGGGGGGGGGGGGGGGGGGGGGGTGGGGGGGGGGGGGGGGGGGGGGGGGGGGGGGGGGGGGGGGGGGGGGGGGGGGGGGGGGGGGGGGGGGGGGGGGGGGGGGAAAGGGGGGGGGGGGGGGGGGGGGGGGGGGGGGGGGGGGGGGAGGGGGGGGGGGGGGGGGGGGGGGGGGGGGGGGGGGGGGGGGGGGGGGGGGGGGGGGGGGGGGGGGGGGGGAAAAAGGGGGGGGGGGGGGGGGGGGGGGGGGGAGGGGGGGGGGGGGGGGGGGGGGGGGGGGGGGGGGGGGGGGGGGGGGGGGGGGGGGGGGGGGGGGGGGGGGGGGCAAAGGTTTTTTAGGTGGGGTTTATTTTTGGAGCCTGTTTCTTTTTTTTTAATTTAATTGTTTTTTTTGGTTTTTGGTTTTAACCCATTGATTGGTGGGGTTTTTGGGGGTTTCCCCAATAAAAAAAGGGGTTTTTTCCCCCTTCATTTTTTTAAAAAATTTTTGTTTTTTTTTTTTCCCTTCCTTTTTTTTAGTGGTTTTACCAATTGGGGGCCCCACCAACATAATTACCTTTTTGTTTTTTTTTTCCGGTCAAGTACCAAAAAAGGGGGTTGGTTGGTCTTTTTTAAAAAAAAATTTTTAAAGACATTGTACATAAAAAATGATTGGGGTTATGTGAAAAAAACCCAGTTTTTTTGTTATGTCTTTTTTTGGGAGGGGGGGCTTTTTTAAGATATTATCAATTTCTTTTTTTTTTTTTTTAAAAAAGCATTTTTAATCTTTTTTTTTTGGTTTTGTTTTTGGTGGTGTGTGTGTGTGGTGTGGTTTTTTTTTTGTTTTTGGGGGGGGTTTTTTTGTGGGGGGTTTAAAAAAAAAGAATAAAAAAAGAATATTTTTGTCCCAATGTTCCCTTTTTTTTTGGGGTTTTGGGGGAAAAAAAAAAGAAAAATTTTTTATATATGTACGGGTTTTTTAAGGGGAATGTGTAAAATCTTTGATAGGGTGTGACAGATATTTTTCCATGTATTTTTTTTTATAAATTAAATTTTTTTTTTTTGTGTCTGGCTCAGCAGAAATTTTTTTGGGGGGGGGAATAAAAACAGAAGAAAATTTCATGGGGAAAAAAAAAAACCCCCGATTGTCAGGATTTCCCCGAGGGGGGTTTTTTGATTGTATTTTTTCCTTTTATTTCTTTTTTTTTTAAAGAAATTTAAAGGAAAAAAAAGGGGTTTTTTTTCCCCCCCAATACACACCCCCAAAAAGTACATTATTGTATAAAAAAAGAAGAAAAAAAAAAATTTTTAAACGTGAAAAGGCAGTTGAAAGTAAACCATGATTGTGTTTTCCCCTTTTTTAAAATTGGGGAAAATTTTCCCCCTACTTTTTTTAGTATATACAGGTGGGGGTTTTAAAAAGGGCGGGAAAAAAGTAAAAAGGGCAAAAGTATCCTCTTTTTTTTTTTTTTTTTTTCCCCACAAAATTTTGGGTTTTCAACAAGGCGACAGCCCCAGATAGGGCCCCACAGGGGTTTTTGGGGGTTTAAAATTAAAAATTTTAAAAAAAAAATTTTCCTTCCTCCACCCCCCCCCCCCCCCCCCCCTTTTTTTTAAAATTTTGGGGTTAAAATTTTTTAAAACCCCCGAAAACATTTTTTCTTAGTAACTAAGAAAATTTTTTAAATTTTTTTAAGGGAAATTTTATTTTTCCCCCTTTTTAAAAAATGGACTGCTACAGTCAAAAATTTTTTTTTTTTTTTTTTAAAAATTTTAAAAAAATTTCTGTTTTTTTTTTGAGTTGTCTTTTTTTTTGTACTTTTTTTTTTTGTTTTTTTTTTTGTTTTTTAAAATAAATCGTTACATTTTGTGTGCAAGTTTTGTTTCCTAGTATCTAAAGAGAAAACATAAAAGACATGTATATTTCCAGTATAAGTCACAACTTTTTAGAACATCCTGGGTCAGCTCGATGTCCATCAGTTTTTGAATGGCAAATTGTAAATTTTTTGTTGGCTGCTTTTTGTTTGTGTGTGTATTTGTTGCCTTTTGTTTTTGAAAGTTACGTATATGTATGTTTGTCGTTAGTAAGGGTTACAAGGCACTTTTTTTTTTCTTATAGTAGTTTTCAATATTGAATTAATAGGGCATTTTTTTTGGTTTTTTAATTGTATATCATTTTCTTTTCATTCAGCCTGTCTGTCTGTCTGTCTGTCTGTCTGTCTGTCTGTCTGACTGACTGTCTGTCACACTGACTGTCTGTCACTTCCCCCCCCCCCGTCCCCCTCCCTCCTTTTTATTTCTCTCTCTCTCCTCTCTCCATCTTTTTTTTTTTTCTGGATCATGTGTGCTGTTCATTATTGTAGTACAAGGTTGCTTTGGTTCTCCTCAGAGTTTTGAGTAATGCATTAGAGAGGACTAATGCATTAGAGAGGACATATTTACCTTGTGTGAAACACCAGTGTCCATTTAGGAATTCCACAAATTAGTGGTATAAACATTCAATATTTACTTTAGGAGACCAAGCATGTTTTTCTTTTTAATCTCTCCCCTCTCTTTTTAAATGCACTTAGACACACACACACACACGCACGTACACACACACACACTCTTGATCACACACATGCACGCTCTCACTCACTCACTCATTCACTCACTCACTCACACACTCACACACACACACAAACACACCCTCACGCACGCAAACACGCACGCACGCATGCATGCACACAGGGGTTGAACAAAAAGAAAGTGTTATAAAGGGTATATCAGCAATAAATTTATGGTTTTATTTTGGTTTTTTTGTGTTGTTTTATACGTTGGTTTTTTTGCTTTATACTTTATAAATCATTACCTCAAAAACTTATACCCCCAAAAAAGTCCCATGCATATTGTCGTCAGTGTGTTTGTTTATGTGTTTGTTACAGTGTGTTGTGTTCTTCAAAATTATATTTTGGCAACATATTGTCTGGTTTATATCACTTTTTTTTTAATCATGGGTTTACCTAACTCTTGCAGCCTTTGCTTGCTTCTGTTACAGTGCTGATAGGAGAGTGGATTATTACTTCTGTGTGTACTTTTTCTGATGACTCTGAGATGAGTTTAATGATTTTATGCTCTTTCAGTTTAGACATTGGCTTGCTTGAGATGTAAGAAATATTATCAGTTAGGGTCAGAAGGGGTCAAGTGGGTGGAGGGGGGGGGGGTGGTTGATGTAACATATCAAAGATTCAAAACAACCCCCCCCAAAAAAAACACCTGAAGATGTAAGTATTATAACACACTTTCACACATGCATGCATGCTACATGCGCACTCGCGCACACACACACACACACACACACACACACACACTTAACACACACACACACACACACACACACACCACACGTGCACACTCTTATAGACCAATAGCACCATAGTATGACAGTATAAAATCCCTACAAAGAGCATTTCTAATTTTATGCAGATAAAGGTTTTGTGTAACTGCAGGGATTCGTAATTACAAATGATTAGAAGCCAATACAGTACCAAAAATCAATACAGTTTATGCAGCACAGTACTACATGATACAATGCTAAATATAATCGAATTGGCACTTTTGATAGCTTAGACCACAATATTCAACAAATGTAGTTTGGTTTGCCCCATGTTGAATGACTTCATTTTGTGTTGCCCAATCTGTTTTGATTTGGTCTCTTTTTTTCCTGCATGATTTTTTTTAACAACCATTAAATGATGATGAGGGTATTACATTGTCATTCATAAATTTCCCATATCAGGTATTAATTTTTGTTGTTATAGCATAGCCATACATTATCCATATCATACTAGGTTAGCATGATTTTTGTTGTTAGTAGCTGATTAGTAGTCTTGTTCATATTGTATTGTTGCATGTTTGTTCAGTTTACAATGAGCAGCAAATTTTGCCATATAATTTGCCGATATACGCAACATATAATACACAAATGTATTATATTTAGTTAGTTTGTGTGGAAGAGTAAACAGTGGCATCTGCAAATGATTGTTGTTGTTGTTAACAAAATGGATTTGTGAAGAAAGTATGAAGGATTTATTTTCAGTTTTTCTGTTTCATTTTGTATGTTTGTTTGGTTTTTTTTGGTTTTGTTTTGTTTTGTTCTCCCTTCAATGTTGATTTTTGTCATTTTTGTTTGTGAGTTTGTTTTCTTTTGGGTTTTTGTTGATACGATCTCTTTTAATGGCAATAGCAATAATTTTGTCTCTGAATTATCAATCTTGAACAAAAGCAACACACACCTCAGCCATTGATGCCAGTGATTCTCAATGTAGTGTGTTTGGAGTGTTTGCCACCCAATTCCCAACTAATTAGACCCTGAATGGTGATCCATCCCCGAAGGTGGAATGTGGCTACCATAGTGGTGCACGAAAATAGTTGCTTAATATGCAAAATATCACCATTGGTGAACCTCGGAGGGCTAGGTGGGGAACGAAGGGGAAAAAATGGTGATCCAGGCATATCTAGTTCTTTGGAATGAAATGATAAACCAGGATCCCCAATGCTACATGCATTTAGCCCACTTTAGGAAACTGTAGCAACAAAATATGTCCCTAGCGAAATTTTTGTAAAAAGGGAAACTTTTATAGGAAACAATGCAGACAGGGTAACAGCCTGTCCTTTTAACAAAGAAAGATGGGTGGCTCTGTACTTGGCAATTTTCTGTCTGCCGGAAAGAGCAGCCACATCTAAGAGCTACAATACAGTGTAATACAAAAGAAGACCATACAACACAATGTAACACATACAATGCAATACAAAGTCCTGGCCTCCTCTTCTGTCATTTACTGACTCGTATGAAATGATATTGTCTAATATCACTTGAAGTAAACAGATATAAAATCAAAGAAATACATTAAAAAAACACTTTCAGTCATCTTTTATTCTCTATGCTCTGTTTTACCTAGTCTGTAAATCCAGTTATTATTTACGTCATGTAATGTTTGTATTATGACTTTGTCCAGTTTTCAAACGGTGTGGTAAAAGTGGTGTTAGCTTGATCCTTCACTTCACCGAATGCATGTCGCCTTTGTTCATCCTTGTTCACGTTGTCAGTGGAAATGTTATGTAATGTGTGTACACTTGCAATGCTTGCCGTTCTTGTGTGTGTTTGTGCAAGAGAGAAAGAATAAAACAGTGATCTGTTTTAAAAACTGAATTTGGTTTGGGATGAACTTGTTTTCAAGAGGTGTGTGTGTGTGTGTGTGTGTGTGTGTGTGTGTGTGTGTGTGTGTGTGTGTTGTCACTGTGTGTGTGTGTGTGTGTGTGTGTGTGTGTGTGTGTGTGTGTGTGTGTGTGTGACCTCTGGCAAGAATGAGATTCTTTTTTTATTTGTGTGTGTGCTTCTTTTTTTGCTGATATTTGTTTCTTCTTCTTCTTCTTCTTTCTTCTCTGCCCCCATTTGCTGTCTCTGTCTCTGTATGTGTCTGTCTATCAATACACCTTGCGCACGAGTTAAATCCTGTTCCGCTTTTCGTTTGAGTAGGCCATTGTGTGCCGGTGGGAACAGACAACAATATTTACACAACTGCATACACATGGGAACTGGATAAAAAAAAAAAAAGCACATGAGTGCTTATTCCATTATCCTCGATATAAATAAATAAATATCTATCTGTCTGTCTGTCTATCTGTCTGTACTGTCTGTCTATCTGTCTGTCTGTCTGTCTGTCTGTCTGTCTGTCTGTCTCTGAGCCTGAATGTCATCACTTCAGTGCAGCCTGTGTTGGCTCTGGCACCCATTGTGCTTGGTTTCCTGTTCTGCTTCCTGCCTCAGTCTCTGCCCTGTACACCAACTGCGAGACAAAGAGTCTGACTCAAAATGTCAGGTGACCTACTTCCTTCTGGCCTTATGTTTTTTCTACTGTGGATTTCTTTTTTTCTGTTTGTTTCACTTTTTTTTTTTGGTGGGTGGGGGGGTATTTTGGTGTGGTTTTGTGTTTTTGTTTGTGGGGTTATGTTTCATACTGCCTCATTTTCTTCTTCCTTCTTGCCCTCCTGTTCTCATGCCACTGTTTCTAATCTCTGTGCCTAGGCTCATCATGTTACATCTTTGGGGTTAAACTCACAAGGTGCTTGTCTAAGTTGGGCCTCTTTGAGATTACCAGCCAGAAGGACCCAGTGCAACTGCATTCTGGTGGTATATAGGGGTGTTTTATCTAAACACATAGAACCTCTGTTTGTAGTCTCATCCAAAGGACATTTTTTTGGGGGGGGGAGTTGAGTCGGTAATGATGTTAACTCCAGGGGGAAAATCCTCTCGAACGGGATTCGAACCCAGGTCATTCGAACCCAGGTCATCGGTGTTCTAACCACTAGGCTATCCTCTGTGTGTGTGTGTGTGTGTGTGTGTGTGTGTGTGTGTGTGTGTGTGAAATTTTATTTTATTCTATTTTAACAACTAGGCTATTCTCTGTGTGTGTGTGTGTGTGTGTGTGTGTGTGTGTGTGTGTGTGTGTGTGTGTTATTTTATTATTTTCTATTGAGGATAATGGAATAAGCACTCATGCTTTTTTTACATCCAGTCCCGGTGTGTATGCAGTTGTCAGTTTTGTTATCCATTCCCACTGGCACACAATGGCCTACTCTTCCAAAAAAGCTGAATGGGTTTTAACTTGAGTGCAAGATGTTTACTGTGTGTGTGTGTGTGTGTGTGTGTGTTTGCATGGTCTGTTTCTGTACTGTTTTAGATTGTTTCCTCACATAAGGTAGAATACATTTATATCCAAAACACACATACTAGACACTTCTGTTGACATTAAAACATATTTTTGTACATTCAATGATTCAGGTAATACATGCTATTCCTCGTGCTGGGTCTACAAATTTTGACACACATGATTTACCGTAACAAATGCAGCGGCTTTTCGAATCAAGGGAGGCTAGGCCTAGGCTTATTCTCTTCTGGCGACTATCTCAAGGCCAACAATGTCGGCGTCTTCCAGATTCAAGCCTAACGAAGGCGACTGGATTTGCTCTGATCCCAAGTAAGAATACACGATGTTAAAATTTATGCGTCTTTGGTGGTTGGTTTTGAAATAAAGAAACTTATACGAAATGTACATTATAAAGCAAAACTCAAAATTATCTGAAGTTGAATACGTGTCGGAAGGCGTGAGACTCGGGTCGAATCAGATCTTCTGGCGGAAAAGTGTAATATTAGATCAATTCTTTTCATTCCCTGCGCAGTATTCAACTTTCTTTTTCAACAGAATAACTAGATGGTTGTGTATTCTCACAGCATAGATGGTAAGTGTACAAACGAAATTGAAGTGGTTTTTTCCCCTTCCAAAACTAATTAGTTATCTGGAATCAATAATTAAGAATCATCATGTCGAATAATTAAGTTATTGATACAATCGTATCCTCCCCAGGCTACTGTCTAATGCCAGTAATATTGTGTGTTATTTGTAAATGTAATTTCGTTTTAATTTGATATGATAAGTAATAACAGTTCTTAGTTTTCCTAAGTAGGCTAAAGAGGTAGCAGTGGATTGTAATCCATCTACTGATCTAGATAATGAATGCATCTAAACACTAGGCCTAGGGCCTACTTAGCTACTGGCGGAAGTATGTATCACTAACAAAAACAAAACACTAACTGAAGCCAGAGTGCTTGCTGGATGTTTCTAAATTTTGCACTTAGTTGCTAACAGTGAGTCGCCTGACCTGAGCCGCCTGAGTGACCTGACAATTGACATAAACCATGATAAACTGATAAAGTAGGCAACAAACTTACAAAGGGTCCTAATGGAAAGAGATCAGCATGGCCAGGATTAAAATGTAAAGCACAGTTTACACTTTACAAGTACACTTATAGTTAACAGGTTTGATGTACACATGAACATAAAGTACACATGTATACCTGTATACATGCATGTATGTATGATGTATGCATGCATGCTCTGACACAGTGACATGCATTGTGTATGTATAGGGGCCTAGTACTTACACTACAGAAATTTGTAGTCTGCATTTGTGCGCACACTCACATGCACACACACACTTAAAAAATGCTATTTGGTGGGCCTTATAAAAAATAATATGTGGAGTCAAAATCTGTGACATCCCAGGGTAATGCATTCATGAATAAGATGATGGCAAAGAGAGAATGCAAATTATTGCTGACCATAAAATGTAACCTGTGATATGAGTTGGGGACTACCAGAGAGAACAAGATTAGCTTTTTTGCCATTGAAGGTTACAGAAGTAAGTTAGGAGGTTTTCGACACTACTGTCATGGAATACAAATTATATTGACATCACTGTGTGTCTAGATAGTATTGGTATTAATACTATTATTAACTAGTTTGTTCACAAACCACAACTAGTGTACATATTAAGCCAATGTAATTGTTTGAGAATAGGAGAGATGATGAATTTACTGCGTTTACAGCTTTGTGACAGTCTAAGCTGTCAGTCTGACATTCTGCACAGCCTGAAGCCAGTGAATGCACCTGAAAAACATTTAAGATGTACTGTCTGAGGTGAATTAGTGAGGAAATTGTTGCAATAATTAATCCTTGATAAAGTTGACAATACTACTAGTACTAGAGAAACTGACCCCCAAAAAAAACCTCTAACAAAATTTTTTTTAGAGAAACTGACCAAAAAAAAACCTAACTAAAAAAATTGAGATTCAACTGAGTGATCAGTCTGCATTTGTTGTTTTTGGGTAAAGTGGGGACAACTTTTATTGGAGTTTTCATGTGAAAGAGAAAAAAAAAAAGGCTTTAATTTTAACACAGTAGTGATGCTCCGCCGCCGCTGTGGCCTAGTGGTTAGGGCGTTGTACTCGTAATCTAAAGGTTGCGGGTTCGATCCCAGCTATTCCGCTATGGCGTTGTGCCCTTGGAAAAGGCACTTTACGGCTATTTTCTCACCCCACCCAGGTGTAAAAGGGGTACCAACCTTGTGTTGGGGGTTAACCCTGCGATAGACTGGCGTCCTATCCAGGGGGGAGTCTATGACTCTCTGTCGCTTAACGCCACAGAAACCGGGATAAGCACCGGCCTGATGAGCCTTATGGCTCGGGACAGACTTTAACTTTTTTTTTTAAGTGATGCTCTGTTGAAAAGAAACATAAGTTAAAAGCCTTTTAGTATACAGTATTAGGGTTAGGAGTGGGCGGTTTTCAAAAGAGTATACGTATGATTCATAAAATTTCTGTACACCTGGCTTCAGTGAAAAGGGAAAGAGAGTAGGGGGAAGACAGCTTCAGAATTTCAGTTTAGGGTTTGAAATAGATTGCAGACTATACTAATTACAATACATTATAATTTACATATATATATTAACACTAACAGTAGCAACTAGCATACTAGACTATAGCCAACATCCTGAAAATAAATTATCTTCCTTACTTTGAGTTTGGCGTGTCCTTTGCCTGTGGCCAACTATTAATTTTTTATTATTTTTAATTTTTATCGAGGATAACAGAATAACTTTCAATAAGCAATCATGTGCTTTTTTCATCCGGTCCCCGTGTGTATGCAGTTTTGTAAATATTGTCATCTGTTCCCACTGGCACACGATGGCCTACTCTTACAAAAAGCGGAACAGGATTTAACGTGTGCACAAGATGTTCTGCGTGTGTTCGCACATGGGGCCTCGGTTTAAAGTCTCATCTGAAGGACTTTTGGGGAGAGTGGAGT
Organism: Stramonita haemastoma; assembly: GCA_030674155.1. Lineage (NCBI taxonomy): Eukaryota > Metazoa > Mollusca > Gastropoda > Neogastropoda > Muricidae > Stramonita > Stramonita haemastoma. The sequence continues at coordinate 14,303 of JASPKP010001945.1, read as the reverse complement.
CAGCACTGATGTTAACTCCAGGAGAAAAATCTCCTTGACTGGACTTGAACCCGGGTCGTCGAATTGCCAGCACAATGTTCTGACCACTAGGCTATCCATCCTCCCCTGAAGTGACAAGATGTGTGTGTGTGTGTGTGTGTGTGTGTGTGTGTGTGTGTGTGTGTGTGTGTGTGTGTGTGTGTGTGTGTGTGTGTTTTCCAGATGTGGCAATGTCAATTTTGCCCGCAGGTCAGAATGCAACAAATGTGGCAAAGGTGAGCTGGACTGAAGTTTCTGAAGTTTGATATTATATCTTCAATGCTTTTCTTGTTGTTGTTGTTGTTGTTGTTGTTGTTGTTCTTCTTCTTCTTCTTCTTCTTCTTCTCCTTCTTCTTCTTCTTCTTCTTCTTCTTCTTCTTCTTCTTCTTCTTTCTTCTTCTTCTTCTTCTTCTTCTTCTCATTTATAATTTATGTTCTTCTTCTTCTCCTCATTTATAATTCATGTTATGATGATGATGATGTTGATGTTGATGATGGTGAATTTATCAGATGATGATTGATGGTGATGATGATTTCTTTTATTGTTGTTGACTTGCTGTTTTCATTGTTGTAATCACCATTATTATTATTATTATTATTATTATTATTATTATTATCATCATCATTATTGTTATCATCTGTTCTTAGCTTTCTTTTTCTTTCTTTTTTTGGATAAAAATTAATCATCTAACTATTGATATTTTTGTCATTTTCTTTTTACCAGTTGAATGAGCATTGTCACACAAGTGTCAACTGGTTTTATGCTGTACAGTACTGTAATTATATGCAGAGGGTGGTTGATGGTTATGAGTATGTGGGAAAAATACCAAGTTCATAGGTATTCAAGGAACCAAGAACAATTCTAAAAACATATTATCATGATTGAATCCCCATGCCCCCCAAAATCTTTTTTAACTTCCTGGGCAACACTTTCATTTGCAATGTAATTGTAAGGCAAAAAACGGGCTTGTACATGGCTGTGTGTAAGTGTAGTGTGACTTTGAAGCCTCTGGACATGAAACTTTTTCTTTTACAAAAAGTCAAAGATAATTCCCAAGGAAGTATTGAATACAGAATAGTGAGTGGAAAATATGCTTCATCAGGATATTGGCAACTTGGCAGATCTATCCATCACCAGGTCTGTAGTCCAGTGCAATAGTGAAGCCTTCAGTAGATGCTGATTATTTTTGCATTATCCATATCATATCTTGGGCCATAACAAGTGTGCACTTCATAGAAAATGGACAGGTTATTCATTGCATGTGCATGTATAAAATTGGAAAATATCATGTTTGCTGTCTGGTTCTCATTTCTGTAGTCTCATCCAAAGTCTTTCAGGGATTGAGTCTGTCCTGACCTTTCTCTTGTGTTCCCTTTGTATTTTTGTGTTCCTTTGTATTGACTTCTACATGTGTGTGTACTTTGTACTATGTGCTTGGGCATCTGCTTTGAGCAGTATTGGTTCCAGATCGGAAAGATGGGACAGTATTCAAAAAAGGTGGGACAGAGATCGGCAAAGCCATGGCAGAAAAGAGCAAAGGACTGTTCAGTGCTGACGACTGGCAGTGTAAAAGGTTGGAGGGCCAATGATTTGTGAATTATACTTGTAAACTGGGAAAGATGGTGTTGTGACTGTGCTTTTTGTGTGTGTGTGTGTGTGTGTGTGTGTGTGTGTGTGTGTGTGTGTGTGTGTGTGTGTGTGTGTGTGTGTGTGTGTGATATGGACTCTGTGTGTGTGTGTGTGTGTGTGTGTGTGTGTGTGTGTGTGTGTGTGTGTGTGTGTGTGTGTGTCGCGCGCGTGTGTGCGCGTGCGTGTGTGTGTCACTCTGTGTGTGTGTGTGCGTGCGTGCGTGATATGGACTGTAACTAAGGCAAAAGTCTTAGATTTGAGTTGTGACAAGTGAGACTGCCCAAACAGGTTGGAATAGATTCAGCTGCTGATATTGATCATTTTGTTTAAAATTGTGTATTGATCAATACTGGTACTGAACAAAACTTGTTTCTGTTGTGCACTTTGTGTGGCACCTTCTGTAAAACTTTTGGAGGCGCAGCTTATAATCAGAAGCCTTGTAATTCATTTATTTACATTTTTATTTATTATTTTTTTTACCACTTTAACAAAAGTCACAGCAGATTTCTCTACATGAAATTTGGGCTGCTCTCCCCGGTGAGAGCGTGACACTAGTGTCAGCCTTTTTTTTTTTTTTTTCCTGTCTGCAACAGTATTTGCTTCCCAATCAGAGCACTGGCTTTTTTTTTTTTTTCTTTTAACAGAATTTTGCCAGGGACAACTCTTTTGTTGCCATGGGTTCTTTTGCATGCACTTCATAATTTTGAGTAACACGGGATCTTGGTTTATTGTCTCATCCAAAAGACTAGCACCCAGACCACAATTCATGGTCTAGTGGATTGGGGAAAAGTTTTGGGCCCAAATGGAGATCAAACCACCGCACACTTCCAACCTGGACTTTTCGCTTTCTAGGCAGGCACATTACCTCTAGAGCACTGATCCAGTCATAGAATATGGTATGTATGTGGAATGAAATAATATTTGCAGCTACAAGATTATTTTGATTCTTATGTGCGGTTTCATGTTGTTGGGCTTTTGTTTTTGTTGTTTTTTTTGGTGGTGGTGGTGGTTATTTTGTTTTTGTCTGTTTGCTGTTGCTGTGGTTAGTGCAACTTTGTATTGTCTTTTTGGTGGGTAGGGATTTTAGGTTATGTTTTGAGAGGGAGGGAGGGGGAGGGATTAAAATTTTTGTTTTTAATGAATTGTTTTATGTGGTGATGAAGAAATGAAATGAAATAATGCCTTGCAGCTGTGGCAATGTCAACTGGGCGCGGCGGATGAACTGCAACATGTGCAACTCCCCAAAGTACGGGCGTGTGGAGCAGAGAACCGGCTTTGGCGGGGGCTACATGGAGAGGGATGAGGTGGTGGAGTACATCAAACGAGATGACTCAGACGAGGAATACGACGAGGTGAGAAAAGAGCCTGCAACTCTGGATGTTGGAATGTTGGAGTTCTGCTGTGAAGATCATGATCACAGATGAAACGTCAGAGTTTATGTTGTAAAAAAGTGTGGAGATAACCTATTCTTGATTCCAATCCTTGACTCCAAATGTGAAGGAAGTTAAAACTTTTAGGTAATGTAAAAACCAATCTATACCCAGGGTTCGTACAGTCCTTATAGGTGCTTATAAGTCTTTAAATTTGATGTAGAGTCTCATAAGGCCTTAAAAGTGCTTATATTTACACAATCGGTCCTTATAAAAAGCACTGAGGTCCTTATAAAATCAAAACTGTCTTCATTATAAAGAGAGCTAAGAAATTATGTGTGCCTTTCCCGATTATCATTATCCGCGAGAAAAAAAAAGAAAAGGAAAATTTGCGCTCAATTGATTTGCCGTCGTAAAGGGACCGTAGCAGACGAAATGTAAAGGGAAGTAAATCTCGGAACTGGCTGATAGACTGTCTGACGGAAGTGGCCCAATGCGCATGCCTTGAAAGTGAAAATAACCGTTCCAAGCCACCAAAATGCCGGGAAAGTGTTCTTTCCAAGATCGTTGGATAAAAGAGGATAGCTACAAGTACTGGATCAGGCGAGACAGTGATTCAAAAAAAGCAAGATGTATTGTGTGTTGCATTTCGCTAAATCTGGCATCGATGGGCGAAGCCGTGTTGAAGGCGCACATGAAAAGTAAGCGCCATGAGCGTAATGAACAGCGTCATCGCATGGAAACTAGAGTTGTGATCCCCGATCTCTTTGAAGCCGGTGGATCATCAGTTCAACCAAGTACCAGCAGTGCTCAGGCACCAAGTAGGCCTACCTGTGCTCAGCCAAGTACGTTCCAGTCAAAACTCACTGGTAAGTAAAATAACTCTCTCCTCCTCTCTCTCTCTCTCTCTCTCTCTCTCTCTCTCTCTCTCTCTCTCTCTCTCTCTCTCTCTCTCTCTCTCTCTCTCTCTCTCTCTCTCTCTCTCACACACACACACACACACACACACACACACACACACACACACACATGTGACAGATTCTCTCCTCTCCTCTCTCTCTCTCTCTCTCTCTCTCTCTCTCTCTCTCTCTCTCTCTCTCTCTCTCTCTCTCTCTCTCCCTCTCTCTCTCTCTCTCACACACACACACACACACACACACACACACACACACACACACACACACACACACACACACACACACACACACACACACATGTGACAGATTCTCCTCTCTCTCTCTCTCTCTCTCTCTCTCTCTCTCTCTCTCTCTCTCTCTCTCTCTCTCTCTCTCCCTCTCTCTCTCTCTCTCCACACACACACCACACACACACACACACACACACACACACACACACACACACACACACACACACACACACACACACACACACACACACACATGTGTCAGACACTTTCTCTTTGTCATTTTGTTTTGAACATAAAAAAACACACTGGTGTGACCCAGCAGACAAACACTGAATGTGGTTCCCCCTTCCCTCCGCTTTCCCCCCATCATCGCTCTTTAGACTCTCTCTCTCTCTCTCTCGCTCTCTCTCTCTCTCTCTCTCTCTCTCTCTCTCTCTCTCTCTCTCTCTCTCTCTCTCTCTCTCTCTCTCTCTCTCTCTCTCTCTCTCTCTCTCTCAAATTCTTTTTTTTTTTCTCTACATGAAATCTCTCTCTCTGTGCACATGTGTGTGTGTGTGTGTGTGTGTGTGTGTGTGTGTGTGTGTGTGTGTGTGTGTGTGTGTGTGTGTGTGCATATAGAGGTGCCCTCTACAAAAAGAAGAAAAAATCATGTTGCTAGTAACGTGGCAAGTTCTATATAGGACAACTATCCACAAAGGGGTGCGCACAGGAAAAAAAACAAAAACCAAACAAACAAAAAAAAAAAAAAAGAAACGCTAGAACTATGAATATCAACACATATACTTATTGTGTAGAATGAATGCCTGTCAGAAAAAAAAGTTAGAAATGAAGGTGTTTGCTAGAGTTTTGTTTTATTTTATTTTATTTTTCAGATCTCAGGTTGTGTTTGCTAGAGTTTTTTTTTTTTTTTTCAGATCACAGTCTGGCCAACCAAGCGCTCAAGGCAGAAATCCTGTGGAGCTTGAAGGTGGTGGAGTCCCACTACAGCTTTGTCTCATCAAAGGGTGTTGGGGAGCTTTTTCAACAAATGTTTCCAGACAGCGACACAGCTCTGCAGTTTAAATGTTCAGAGACAAAGTGTAGGTACCTGACCACCTTTGGACTTGCACCTCATTTCCTGAACCAGCTGAAAGAGAGAGTGAGGGCTTCTTCTTCAGGATATGCGCTTCTTTTTGATGAGTCCATGAACCAGAAAAACAAATTGAAGCAAATGGATTTTCATGTCAGGTTTTGGGATGGAGATGCTGTCCAGACGAGATATTTGACCTCAGATTTCTTGGGACATGCCTGTGCAATTGACCTGTTTGACAAAATTTTGAGTGTGCAGTCCGAGTTCTCCTTGCCCAAGGAAGACATGATTCAGCTGGGGATGGATGGCCCTGCAGTGAACTGGAGTGTGTACAACCGAATTCACAGCAGTATGAAGGAGGACCTAAAAGTTGGCCTACTGCACACAGGCAGTTGTGGCCTTCACACAGTCCACAATTCTTTCCGAGCAGGCTGCAATGCTTCTTCATGGCAAGTGGATTCCTTCCTGTCAGCATGCTACTACCTTTTCAAGGACAGCCCAGCTAGACGAGAGGACTTCATGAGGGTTAGCAATGCCACATCTCTACCTCCAAAGTTCTGCTCTCACAGATGGTTGGAAAATGCGTCTGTAGCTACCAAGATAATTGAGCTTCTGCCTGCCCTGGATCTCTATGTGAAAACAGCAGAAGAAAAGAAAATCCCCCTACCAAAGAACAAGAGTTTTGAGACAGTCAAGTTAGGTGTCAGTGCGCCCCTTACCTCTGCTCAGCTGGCTTTCTTTGCTGCAGTTGCAAGGGAAATGGAGCCCTTCCTGACCAAGTACCAAAAAGATGAGCCCCTCATTCCCTACCTCAGCTCTGACTTGCAGAGAATGATGAGAAACCTCATGCGACGTTTTCTCCGTCAAGATGTTCTAAATGATTGTGACAGTGCTGAAAAACTTGCTGCAGTTGATGTGTCCAATTCTGATAACTACTGCAGTTTAGGAGAAATCGACATAGGCTTCCAGGCGAGATCCCTGCTTCAAAAAGCAAAAATGTCAAAAAAGAATCCTGCAAGTGACAGAGCTGTCACTGAGTTTCAGCAGAGCTGCAGAAAGTTCTTGAAAGCAACAGTCAGCAAACTACAAGACAAGTGTCCTCTGAAGTATGCAGTCATTCGACAGATTTCCTGCCTCAACCCAGAGACTATGAAAAACAGAGCAGCCTGCAAAGAACAAATGCAGAATCTACTCCACGCAATGTGTGGTGTCAAGAGACTAGACCATGAAACTGCTGACACAGTGTGCAAAGAGTTTGCTGACTTCCTCGACGACATTGCGTCTGATGCTGCCAGTTTTGACCCCTCCACACAGAGGCTGGATGCTTGGTTTTATGGTCACCTTGCAACGGAGAGCAAGTATGCCAAGCTGTGGAATGTCATCCAGAAGCTCCTTGTTCTGTCCCATGGACAGTCGACAGTGGAGCGTGGGTTTTCCTACAACAAGGAAATGATGACTGACAATCTGAGCCAGAAAGCTCTGAAAGCCAGGAGAACTGTGCTTGACCACATACACAGTTGTGGTGGAATCTTGAAGGTCAACATTACAAAGAGGCTGCTGGTTGATGCTGGTCATGCCCAGCAAGAGTACAGGCGTTTCCTTGATGAACAAAGCAAGCTGAAGACCAACCAAGAGCGTCTGGAAAAAAAGAGAAAGAAGACAGAAGAAATTGAGGCACTAAAAAAGAAAAGGAAAACAACACAGGACATTGCAGTGCAGCTTGTTGAGGAAGCTGACAGGCTGGCATTTGAAGGGCAGCAGCAGCGCAGCTTCACTTTGATTGACCGCTCTTGTCAACTGCGCCTAGCTTCCAAGGACAAGAAAGATGAGGTCTCTCGTCTTGACAAGGAACTAGCCAAACTTCAAGAAGAACTGAAGGCCCTTCCATAGCACCCTTATCTCTGTCACAAATTCAATAGAAAGACCAATATGTATATATTTTAGTTTGCAAGTGTTAATTTGGCTTATATCAAAAAGATGAATTAGTGTAGAATAGTTTTCAAAGCTGAAGTTGATAAGGAAATCAGCAGGAAGGAATATATGTGTGCAGTGTGTTATAATTTGGTGGATTGTGTATGAAATTAGCCAGACTTTTGTTCAGAATGGAACTTCTTCTAAATAAGAGTTTGGTGGATATTTGGTGGATTGTGTATGAAATGGGTCAGACTTTTGTTCAGGATGGACCTTCTTCCAAATAAGTGCTTAGTGGATATTTTTCTTGTGGATTTCATATGATGAATTAGTCTGACATCTTCAACCATCATGTCATACAGATTGTGGTAAGTCTTTGCCTCCGATCCTGCCCTCCATTCTGCACTCCTATAGATGTTATGTCTTGTATTGTGTCCATTCTACACTTTTATGTTATGTCTTGTGTTGTGTCCATTCTATGCTTCTATGTTATGTCTTATGTTTTGCAGTGTCTCTCTTTTAGTAGACACATTGGCTGATTGCTTATAGTTGGCAAAATTTGTCGATGGTTACGGTCCTTATAGGAGACAAAATGGTCCTTATAAGGTCCTTATAAGGTCCTTATATTGAGAATGGTCTGATGTGTGGGAACCCTGTATACCAAACAAATGAAAAACAAAACAAGAGCGAGAGGTTCGGAAGTGATTGATGATTAAGACTTGCATACTATAAAGTATGGTCTGTAATTCAGACAAACTGTGAAGAGAACACCAGAGACAACAATGAGTTAAAGCCACATGCAAACGGGGATCTTTGTGACATTAGTTAAACAGTGTTTATTTTCGGTAAAAACATTTGGCAAATTTCAAATTAATTTGCCTCATGAACACTTTTAATAAAAATAATTTCATCTTTTTATTATTATTTTTTGTTTTTACTATAAGTGTCATAAGGTGACATTTGCTGAAAATTGGGCATAGAAATAGATTTAAAAAAAAAAAGAAGTCACTTTTCATACCTGTTTTCAAGAGTGTAAGACCCTCATACCCTTAAGATACTCTTATAAGATTTATATGTATGGGGCTTTGCTTGAAGAATTTCTTTCTATTTTTTTTTAAAGGAAAAACCTTTGACTTTTAATTTTTTTTACACTGGCTGACAGAAGTAAATGTGGTATTTATTTCCATCTCTTTTATGAGCAACCTGTTCTTTAAATCCAAGTGAGGTGGAGGGGGTGGGGGGGAGGCCTGTTAGAATATAATGTACATTCATGACTTTGTGACTTGTCACTATGATACAGTCTAAATTTGAGGAGAATGTGTGTGTGTATGTGTGTGTGTGTGTGTGTGTGTGTGTGTGTGTGTGTGTGTGTGTGTGTGTGTGTGTGTGTGTGTGTGTTTGAATGTGTTACTTCGAAAAGGTGGAAGATGCTGTATTGAAAAATTAGCCAGGAATTTTCCCCTCCAAATTTGTTCATATATATTTAAAGTTATTTTCGTTTTTTTCTTGATTTTGACATGCAGCCCCCAGAACCAAAAATTTTGTTTTTGCTACCAATCTTTACCAGAAGTCTTGTTGGAATTGTCACCAGCTGTCAGCTCCTTGGTTGTATAATCATTCAAGCCACCTAGCTATGTCTGTCTTCAGTTTGGACGGAAGAAGAAGAGCAGGCGAAGCAAGTCGTCTGATGACCAGCCAGCAGAAATGAGTCGAAAGCCACAGGAAGAAGAGGAAGAGAGGAGGAAGAGGAGGATGAAGATGGAGGAGACATCTCTAAATATAAACTGGAATCAGATGAGGTATGGTGTACAGGTCCAGTCATGGGCATAGCTTTGTGAATGTCTGGAATGTTTTTGTCTACCAGCATACCATCCATTGAGATAATTTGTATATTTTTTTTTATTGCTTTTCCAGTGTTTAATTCACTGTTAGTTGAATGCAGTTGTCTCACTTTTCAGTAATTGTAAAAGTTATCTGACTCTAAATATTTACAACTCATCTGTTCACTCAAAAACACACACGCACATGCATGCATACACACGCACATGCGTGTGTGCGCGCGCTTACACACACACACACACACACACACACACACACACACACACACACACACACACACACACACACACACACACACACACACTCACAGAGAAACTTTTGCAAAAATGAAAGTGAAAGCCTTATAAAGTATGTGTCTGAAGACAAATTTTGAATGTGACAGAATGGAGTTGCATGAAGTGTGGATGGCAGCGAATTGTTAAATTTTGGTGCAATGAAAAATCTACAAACCTATCCTCCTACTGTCTACAGTTTGCATCTGGGTAGTTTTCATAAACATTTTACTGGAAAAAAGAAGAGTGTTAAACTTAAAAGAATGTGTATACATATGATATGTACATTATTCAGAAAAGATTTTTCTTTTATTTTGTATCTTGGCTAGAGCTCCAAGGTTCACCAATGATGGTACTTTCCATATGCAACCCTTTACCCACCGTCAAGGTTGGTGCATTGCCACTTCAGGCATGATGTCTAAACATGACACCAGTGTGCATATGGTTTAAAAGCAAAATCTGTCATCTGTTTCTACCAGCCTGCAATGAATGGCCTTCTCTTCTGAAAGACGGATTGGAGGATCTTACCGTGTGTGCAGAAGTCAGAATGTGGCTACCTTAACGATGGGTAAAAGGTTGCATATATTGCAAAATGTCACCTTTGGTGAATGCATATCAGAGGTCTAGCCAAGGAACAACATCAAAAATGAAATCTGTGTGCAAGATGTTCTGCGTGTTTGTACATGGGACCTTGGTATAAAATCTCATCTGAAGGACTTTTGGGAGAAGGCATTTGGTACTGTTAGTAACTCCAGAAAAATCCCCTTGAAAGGGTAATTCGTTTTGTTGTGTGTGTGTGTGTGTGTATACAAAAGGGTATTGGATTGTGAAAATATGGTGATATTTTCTTATATTTTTTCATAAAGTTTCAGGGGGATTTTGTTTTCTCTGCATATTGATAATTATAGTAAAAATGTATTTGTTTCACACTGTTCGCTTTCTTTAGTTGTTCATTCTCCTTGTGCAGGACGATGATGATGAAGACGTAGATCTCTCCAAGTATGAGCTGGGAGATGATGACGAGGACAGCAAACCCGCCGCACCTCAGAAAACAGACAGTGCATCTTCAGACAAGAAACGATCTCGGTCAAGATCCACGTCAAGGTCATCAAGGTCGTCTCGGTCTAGCAGCTCGTCTTCTTCCAGTTCTAGCTCACGTTCAAGGTCACGCTCACGCTCCAGTTCTAGGTCATCTCGGAGCGATCGGCACAAGAAGAATTCAAAATCTAGGTCCAGGTAACAGGGTAACCTAGAGGGTCAAGGTCACTCAAGGTCAATATCAGTTTTACAGTTTCTGTGTCTATGTTGATGTGTGTAATTTGGAGAAAAAAAAAGTGTTTGCTGTGCTAGTTTTCTGTTGGTTTGTATTTTATGAACTTAAAACCTTTATTTTTCTTTTATTTTTAGCTAGTTTCTCGAGGGGGTTGTGTGTGATTTGTTTTTAGAAAAGTATACAATGTTGAGCAGTGACCTTTTTTTTTTCAGAATTATAATCGCAGCTAGTTTCAAAGATAAAGTACATTCAGCATGATATCTTTCTCTGATTTAACTGTGTAATTTTTCTTCGCTACTCTTTCTCCTCTTACCTTTATCCTCTCTCTCTGTCTCTGTCTCTCTCTCTCTCTCTCTCTCTCTCTCTCTCTCTCTCTCTCTCTCTCTCTCTCTCTTTCTCTTTCTCTTTCTCTTTCTCTTGCTGTCTGTTGTTCAGCAAAAAGACAGGTTTTCATAATGTGAAACATATAAAACATCTGAAAGCATGAACTCTTATTTGTCACTGGATATTGATAGTCATGTAAAGCATTTACTTAGCAATATCTACTTTTGGAATTACAGATATGAAAATACATTGTAACTTATAAAAAGAATAATGATAACAATTTAGTATGCCCATGGTATATAAAAAGTGATAAAGAAGATGAAGTTTTTATTTTGCTCTACCGTCCAGCCATTATTGATCTCAGGCAAAAATATATTCCTTCAAAATTTTTATTTGAAGCCATGGTTTTTTTTTTAGCAGTTTTGCTTGTGTCAAGTGAAAATGTATATTTACTCAAGAATTTATGCATATATATATATATCATATATATATATCATATATACCTGTATATTTTTAGATGTTCAGAGAGTTAGTAATGACTAAGACTAGTAACATCTGCAGTTTTTTTCAGTCGAATACGAAGTGATCAATGTAAAATCTTTTTTATTTCGTATGTTGTTGTGATTGTACTTTTGTTTTACTTGTGTGATGTTTTATGTGAACATCCATTCAGAAAGGGCTATGGCCTGTTCTGAACACACCTTGTTTATAATTTAGTTTCAGTGTCTGTCTATGAGACAGATTCAGAAATAGCACAGTTGTGCTTATTTATCTTTTTCATATTATTACTTTATATTGATTTCTTTTTATTTTCTTTTTACTATGTATTTACTAGTCGTCTTACTGTATGAGCAGTGCAAGGTAAGTATTAGTTATTTATTGAAATGCTGTTGTATCCTGTGTGTTCTTTTTTTTTTTAAAGATGTAAAGATTTTGTAAAGATTTTTTTTATCCCGTGTGTTCTGAATTAGAGCATTAAAAAAAATATGATAGTGGTTTTTTTTAAATTTTAATTATCATTTTCTGTGACATTGATTATTGACTGTAATTTCATATGCAAGTTTGTGATGTATTTGGTATGAAACTTTATACCACTCAAAAGTAACAGATTATGTCTTTTTTTTTTCCTTTCCCTTTTTTGATTGTTAGCTGATAGCAGTAGTACACCCACATCGTACAGGAGGCTAAGGATTATGTTTTGTTACCCACAACACACACACACACACACACACACACACACACACACACACACACACACACACACACACACACACACACACAGACAGTACACACACACACACACAGACAGTACACACACACACACACACACACACACACACACACACACACACACACACACACACACACACACACACACACACACACACACCCACGCACACACATACACACACTACAACAACACACACAACCACACACACACTACACAACCACAACCACACCACACACACACACACACGCACACACACACACACACACTACACACACACACACACACACTACACACACACACACACACACACACACACACACACAACACCCCCCCCCAACACACACACACACTACACACACACACACACACACACACGGTACACACACACACTATTAATGAGAGAGGTAGAGAATCAGTGTATGTCAATCACAAGATTAAGGACGAATGTTTGATGAAAGATGCCATGTTGACAGGTCCCCTAGCAGCCGTCGCGGGTCGGGCTCTGACAGGAAACGCAGGCATAGCCGGTCCAGTTCCCCAAGTCGGTCCAGATCCCGGTCCAATTCCCGCTCCAGATCTGGCAAACATGGCGACAAACGGTCGAGGTTTGACATTGCGCTTGTGCTGCGTTTGTGGCACTTTTACAGCTAAAAGTCCATTTTTTGTCCATGGTTCAACCCCCCCACCCCCACCTCCACCCTCAACTCCCCCCCCCCCCCCCCCCCCCCTTCCCTGATCCCAGTCTCGTCACCCGTTTGAAGGGGTGTGGGGATGGATTTTTGGTTCTTTTTCGTTCTTGGAGACAAGTTTGCTGTACATGCCTTTTTGTCTTCTTCTTTTTTTTTTTTTTTTTCTTGTCGTCTGTTTTGAATTGGTTAGTTGTTTTTTTGTCTTTTTTGTTTGTTCAGATAAAAACATGAATGTGTGTGTGTGTGTGTGTGTGTGTGTGTGTGTGTGTGTGTGTGTGTGTGTGTGTGTGTTTTGTTGAGAGGGGGTGTGTTGTGTGTGTGTGTGTTTTGTTAAGTGTGTGTGTGATTGCGCGCGTGCATGCGTGTATGCATGCATGCGTGCATAATGGGTTCATATCTTGGCAGCAGTGTCTGATGAAACTAGGGCAGGGATTTTTTATAAGCTCCAGGTCAACTTTTAAGTACAGACCAGCCAAAGCCTTAATGCCCATTGGGTCGTCTGGCATGCAAAATGTTGAATATGCATGTTACAGATCCTGTAATGCTTTCACAAGTGTAAATAGAATGCACCCTGTATACACCTGGAGAGAGATGGGCCCTACCAGGTTCAGCTTGCCTGAAGATAGAACCTGAAGAATTCAGAGAATTTTGGCTATATTTCACATGCATGCACATAACTCAGATGATTGCAAGCACATACACACATTGCAGGCACATACACACTCATACAGCTCATCGATCTGAAAAGAACAAAAAGGAATAAAACCGAGTCTAAAGAGCATAGGGAGATAAAATTTGAAAATTTCATGGTGTTCATCAGAAGCATGAGAAAGTTGTTAACCTGTTAAGATTCAGTTTGTAATAATTTTGGAGAAATACTTTTTTTTTTTCTTCTTCTTTTGTTTTATGCAAGTTTATGGATACATTTGTGTGTGTGTGTGTGTGTGTGTGTGTGTGTGTGTGTGTGTGTGTGTGTGTGTGTGTGTGTGTGTGTGTGTGTGTGTGTCTGTGTTAGAGAAAGGGTATGTTTGCAAGATGTGTAGGGTGTGTTGGCTCTCTCGTGAAGGGACTCGGCTTTACACTTATAAATTCATTTGTTTTTTTTCCTTGTATTCACTGAAGTTACTGAATGATACTATATCCTCATGTTCAGTCAATATATATGTAAGTTATCGACTGATAAATATATATCCTTTTGTTCAGTCATCTTAATGTTTTTTAATCAAATTGATGGTATATCATCTTGTTTAGGGCCTGTCAGTATAAATAGCATCCCCACCTTCTGGTAATTCTGTGCTAGGAATTCTTTCTTTTCAATCCCTCTTTATTTTTGTTGTGTTCCTTTTCTTGTCACCCCCATCTCATCTATTTTTTGCCTTCTTGGTCCACTCCCCTACCTCTTTTCCGGAAAGACTTAAAGGTTTTCTCTTCCATGCCAAAGTTGGATGTGGTGGGCCTGACTTGTCAGACGCTTAGCAGTATTTTCGCTCATATTTCATGGCAGATAACAATAGTTGCTGTCTGAGCATT
>JASPKP010001944.1:0-25488 GCA_030674155.1 Stramonita haemastoma | reverse complement strand
TTTTGTGGTGTTGTTGGTGTTTGTTGTGTTTGTTTTGTGGTTTGTGGGGCTATTTTTGTGTTGTTTGGTGATGGTTGGCGCTATGTGTTGTGGGCTTTGGTTTTGTTGTTGAGTTTTTGTGGTTGTTGTTTTGTTTGTTTTTGGTTTGGTTGTGTGTATTTTTTATGGGTGTGTGTTTGGAGGTTGTTATGCCTTTGTTTATTTTTGTGTGGGGTTATGGGAGGTGTTTGGTGGTGGAGTTTGTTGTTGCGGGTGGGTTTGTTGGGGGGGGGGTGCTGGTTGGGTGTGGTTGTGTTTGGGTGTTTTGGTTTGTTGCGATGGGATGGTGGTGTCGTGTTTTGGAGGGTTTGTTTGGCGTTGGTGTTGCTTTAATTATTTATTTTGGTGTGGGGGTCTTGGTTCGGTGTTTTTTGGTTAGAGTGCTGGGGCCGTGTGTTTGTGTGTTGTTGGTTTTTGTGTGGTGTTTCTTTGTGGTCTTTTTTTTTGGTTAGGTTGTTGCTGCGGTCTTTTGTTTTTTTGGCTTTGTGTGGCTGTTGTTGGGGTGGTGGGGGTTTCTTGTGTTGTTGTTTTGGTTGGTTTTGTGAATTATTTTTGTGGGTTTTTTAGTGTTTATTTTGCTGTTTTTTGATTTTGGTATGGTTTTTTTGTTTTGTTGTGATGTTGTTTTTGGTGTGTTTCTGTGTTTGTGTAGTGGTTGTTTGCTGTTAGAATGGTGTTGGGTGTGGCTGGGGTGGTGGGTGGTGGGGCTTTTGGGTGGGGTGTGGTGGTGCTGTTGTTGGGCCTTTTTGTTGGGGGTTGGGGTGTATATGGGTGGGGTGGAGTTGTGAGTCGAGGGGGGGGTGGTGGCGTTCTGGTTTTTTTTGGGGGGTTAGGGTGTGGGGTTTGCTGGGGTGTGGTGGTTTACGGGGGTGGTGGGGTGGGGGTGTATGGGGGGGCGGGTGGGGGTGTGGGGGGGTGTCGGGGCGGGGTGTTGGGGGGGAGGGGGACGGGTGGGGGGGGAGTTGGGGGTGGGTTGGGGCGGGTGGGGGGTGGATATGCGGTGTGGGGGGGGGGGAGGGCTGATGGGGGGGTGGTGGGGGGTGGGGGTGGGGGGGTGGTGTTGTGGGCTGGGGGGGGGTTGGCGTGGGGTGGGTGGTGGTGTTGTTGGGTAGATTGTTGGTTGGGGGTGCGCGTAGGTTCGAGTTGCGGGTGGGGTGGGGGTGGTGTTTTTTTTTGTTTTTTTTTTTTGTGTTTGGTTTGTTTTTGTGTTTTTTTTTTGTGGTGGTCTTTTTATTGTTTGTGTTTGTGTTTTGTTTTTTGGTTTGTTTTGGTTTTTTTGTTTGTTGTTTTTGTTTTTTGCTGTGTTGTTTTGCGTGTTTTGTGTGTTGGTGTTTGTTGTGAGTTTTTGTGTTTTTTTTTTTGTGTGTGGTTTTTTTTGTTTTTGTTTTTGTGTTTGTTTTTGGGGTTTGTTTTTTTTTTTTGGTTGTTGTTGTGTTTTTTGCTTGGGGTTTTTGTTTGTTGTGTTTTGTTTTTTGTTGTTTTTTTTGTGGTTGGTTTTGTTTTTTTTTGTGTTGTTTGTTGTTTGTTGTTTTTTTGTGTTTTTGGTTGGGGTTTTGTTTTGTTTGGGTTTTTTTTTGTTTTTTGTTTTTGTAGTTTTTTTTTTTTTGTTTGTTTTTGTGTGGTTTTTTTGGGTTTGTGGTGGTTTTGGTGTTGGGTTGTGTTGGGTTGTGGGTTGTGTTGTGTTTTTTGTTGTGTTGTGTTTTTTTTTGTTCTTTGTTTTTTTGGGTTTGGGTTTCGTGGGTTTGTGGTTTTGGGGTGTTTTTGGTGTGGTTTCTTGTGTTGTTTTTGTTTTGGTGGGTTGCTTTTTGGGTGGGGTGTTGGGGCGGTAGGGTTTTTTTGGGTTTTTGTTGGTTGTTTTTGTGTTTTGTTGTGGTTTTGTTGGGGGGGTTTTTGTTTGTTTTTGTTTTTGTGGGTGTTGTTTTTTGTTTGGGGGGTGTGTGTTTTGGGGGGTTTGTTGGTTTGGGGTTGGTGTTTTGTGTGTTGTTGGGTTGGATTGTGTGGGTTGGTTTGTTGTTTTGTTGTTTGTTGGTTTGTTTTTTTTGTTTTTTGTTTTGGTTGTTGGGTGTGTGGTGTGGTGTTGTTGGGTTTTTGGTTTTTTTGTGTTGGTTGGTTTTGGGTGTGTGTTTTTTCTGTTTGTGTAGTTGTTTATGTTTGGTTGTTTTGGGCTTGGGGGTTATTTTGTTGTTGTTTTGTTTGGTTTTGTGTTTTTTTGTGGGGGGTTCTTTTATGTTGTTTTTTTATTGGGTTTGTGTGTTGTGGGTTGTTTGGGTGGTGGTTTTTGGGTGTGGGGGTTTGGTTTTCTTTTGGGTGTGTGTGTGTTTTTTTTGGTGTTTGTGTTTTTGTTTTATTTGTTTTGTTGCATTTTTTTTGTTTGTGTTGTTGTTTGGTGTGTTTTTGGGTTATGGTTTTGTTTGGGTTTTTGGGGGTTTTGTTCGGTTATTTTGTTGTTTTTTGTTGGTTGTTTGGGGTTGTTTTGGCTTTTTTGGGTTTGGTGGGTTTTTATGGGTTGTTTTGGGTTTGGGTTTTTTTTGTGTCTTGTGTGTTGTTTTTTTTGGTGTTTTGTGTGTGTTGGGTGTGTTTTTTGGGTTGTTTTTTTGGGTTTGTGTTTTTTTTGGTTGGTTTTTGTTTTTGGGCGTGTTATGTTGTTTTTGGGGTTGTTTTTTGTGGTTTGTTTTTGGGGGTTTTTTTGGTTTGTTTTTTTGTTGTTTTTTTTTTTGTTTGGGGGTTGTTTTTGTTTTTGGGTTTTCGTTGGTGTTTTGTTTTTGGGTTTCGTTTTTGTGTTGTTTTTTGGGGCGGCTTGATTTTGTTTTTTTTTTTTTTGGTGTGGGTTGGGGGTTTGTTGTTGCGGGTTTGTGGTTGGTTTTCGGGGTTTGGGGGTTTGGGGGTACTTTGTTGGGTGGTGATTGTTTTGTGTTTGGTTTTTGTGGGTTTTGGGTTTTTTTGTGGGGGTTGGGGGGTTTTTTAGTTTTGTTGGGGTGGTTGTTTGTTTTTTTTTGGTTGTTTTTTGGGTGTGTTCGTATTGTTTTTGTCCTTGTGGGGTTTTGTTTTTTTTTTTTTTGTTTGGTTTTGTGGTTTTTTGTGGTGTTTGTTTGTTGTTGTTCTGTTGGTTTGGTTTGGTGCTTTTTTGGTTTGTTGTGGGTTGTTTTTGTGTTGGTTTATTTTTTGTTTTGTGTGTTTTGTTTTGGTGGTTGTTTTGTTTGTTTGGGTTTGTTTGTTTTGTGGTTTTTTTGTGTGGTGTTTTTGTGTGTTTGGTTTGTGGTTGGTGTTGTTTGTTAGTGTGTTGTGGTTTGGGATTGTTGCTCGTTTTTGTTGTGTTTTTGTTGTTGTTTTGTGTTTGTGGGTTTGTTTTTTGTTGTTTTTTTTGTGTTTGTTGTTGTTTGTGTTTGGTTGTAGGTTTTAGTGTTGTTTTTGTGTTTGTTTTTGTGTGGTTTGTTCTGTGTTGGTTGGGTTTGTGTGGTTTGTTTTTTTGTTGTTGGTTTTTGATTTGGTTTTTGATTTTTTGGTGCTGTTGTTTTTTTGGTTTGTGGTGTGTGTGTGTTTTATGTTTGTGTGTTGGTTGTGGTTGTGTGTTTTTTGGGTTGTTTTTGTTTGGGTTGGTGGTTTGTTGTTGTGTGTGTTGTTTTCTGGGGTTGTGTTGGTGTTTATTGGTGTGGGATGGGGGTGTGGATTGTGTTGTGGGTGCGTGTTGTGGGGTGTGTTGGTTCTTGTTGGTTTTTTGGTTTGGCGGTGTTTTTCTTGTGTGGTGTTCGTGGGGTTGTTTGTTTGGGTTATGTTTTGTGTTGTGTTTGTGTTGTTGTTTTTGTTGTAGGTTTTTTTTGTTTCTTTCTTTGTCTTTTGTGGTTTAGTTGGTTTGTTTGTGTTCTTGGTGGTTGGGTTTCTTGTGTTTTGTGTTGATTGTGTGTTGTTTTTTGTGTTGTTTTTTGTTGTTTTTGGTTTTGTTATGTTGTTTTTTGTTTTGTTGATTGGTTTTTTTGTGTTTTTGTTTTTGGCTTGGTCTTTTGTGTTTTGTTTTTTTTGTTTTTGGTGTTTTTTCTTTTGTTTTGTTTTTTTTAGTTGTCTTTTTTTTTTGTGATTGTTGGTTTGTCTTTTTTGTGTTTATTGTGTTTTTTTTGTTTTGTTGGTGTTTTTGTTTGTTGGTCTTTTTGTGGTTTTGTCTTTGTTTTTTTTGTTTTGTTTTGGTTTTTTGCTTGTGTTTTTTTGTTTGTTTTTGTTTGTTTTGTTGTGTTTTTGTTTTTTTGTTGTGTTTTGTTTTTTTTGTTTTTTGTGTTGTTTTAGTGTTTTTGTTGTTGTTTTTTTTGTTTGTGTTGGGTGGAGGTCATTTATGCGTACATTTGTCCCCTGTTTCTTTCGTCCCAAACTGGCAAAATACATGGGGGTTGCCTCTTCGGGGCTGTGGTGTCGCCCAAGTCCAGCGCCACACACATCAAATATGATTTGAAAGTTTGTATGCATAGAGTAGAATAGGGTCTTGGTGCCGGGGGCTCTGTAATGATTAAAAAGTGCGGGTGGCAAGGGCCGGGAAAACGGCGTTTTCGTCAATCTTTGGAAGGCTTTTTTAGCTTATTATGAGAGGGTGTGTATGCATGCGCGCGGTGCGTGCGTTCGCTGGTGTTCCTGTGTGCGATTATTTTTGTTTGTGCGTGTGGAGGAGAACCCTGCAGTTTCAGTGATGCATAATATTGTATGATAATATTTTTTTGATGTGTGTTTGCGGGGGTCATTTTTGGTACACTGTACCCTGTTTCTTTGCGACAAACTTGGCTCTGTAAAAGCGGGGTTTGGGCCATCTTCGGGGCTGTGGTGTCGCCACAAGTCAAACCCCCAAAACACATGGAAAATGGTTGGGAGTTTGTATGCATAGAGTAGAAATACGGTTCTTGTTGCCCTGGTCTGTAACTGCGGAAAAGTGCGGGTGGCAAGGGCCCGGGGAAACCGGCGTTTTCGTCACATCTTTGGAAATGCTTCTTTAGCTTTATTTCATTGGGGGGTGAGTTCCCTGCGCGCGTGCATGCGTTCGTGCTGTTTGTGTGTGCGATTTTTTTTTGTTTGTTTTATGCTTTGGGGGAAAGACCTGAGATTTCTGTGGTGCTTGATATTGTATGATATTATTATTATTTAATGGGTATGGGGGTCAAATCTATTCTTTCATATTCCATAGTGTGTTTCGGGGAAGGGGGGGGGGGGGGGAGGGGGGAGGGGGTATGCAAGCGGGCTGTTTGGTGTACGTTTGTGTGTGCATGAATGTGGTGATGCTGTGGCGCATGAAATTGTATGATATTATTATTATCATTTGATGTGTGTTTGGGAGGTCATTTATGCGTTACATTGTACCATGTTTCTTTCGACAAATCTTGGCAAAATACATGGGGGTTTTGCCATCTTCGGGGCTGTGGTGTCGCCACAAGTCCAGCGCCACACCATCAAATTGATTTGAAAGTTTGTATGCATAGAGTTAGAATAGGGTCTTGGTGCCGTGGGCTCTGTAATGATTAAAAGTGCGGGTGGCAAGGGCGGGAAAACGGCGTTTTCGTCACATCTTTGGAAAGGTTCTTAGCTTATTCATGAGGGGTGTGTATGCATGCGCGCGTGGTGCGTTCGCTGGTGTTCTGTGTGCGATTTATTTTTGTTTGTGCTGTGTGGAGGAGACCTGCAGATTTCAGTGATGCATAATATTGTCATGATAATATTATTTGATGTGTGTTGCGGGGGTCATTTTTGGTTCACCGTACCCTGTTCTTTGCGACAAACTGGCTCTGTACAAGCGGGGTGCCATCATTCGGGGCTGTGGGGTGCCACAAGGGCAACGCCACACACATTTGGAAAATGGTTTTGGGGAAATTTTATGAATAGAGTAGAACTACGGTCTTGTTTCCCTGGGCTCTGTAACTGCCCGGGAAAAGTGCGGGTTGGCAAGGGCCGGAAACGGCGTTTTCGTACCCTATTTTGGAAATGGGTTCTTTAGCTTTATTCATTTTTTGGGGGAGGTGTGTTTGTGAGCTTGCGCGCGTGCATGCGTTAGATGTGGGTTTTTGAGTGTGCGAAAAATTTTTTTTGTTTGTGCGTTTTGGGGAGACCTGCAATTTCTGTGGGCATTTATATTGTTTGATTTTATTATTATTTATGTGTGTATAGGGGTCAAATATTTCGTCATAATTCATAGTGTGTTTCGGGGGATAGGGGGGCGGGGGGGGAGGGGGGGGGGTATGGCAAGCGGTGCTGTTTGTGTGTACGTTTGTGTGTTCATGAATTTTGGGTGATGCTGTGGCGCATGATATTGTATGATTTATTATTATCTTTTTATGTGTGTTTGGGGGAGGTCATTCAACACAGATCAGAACCGTGAGGAAAACGTTTTCCTGATAGCTCTCAGTGGGAAATTGTTTTTTTGGGGAAAAAAATAGAGTGATAGAGTTTTAGAGGTGTTTAGCTTTTTAAAGAAAGTTTACAATTTTGGTGAACTGAATTTTTTCAATGAGTGCCTTTTTTTTAGTTAAAAAAAAAAAAAAAAAAAGGAGTTTATTTTTAAACTACATTTTAACCATTCCACAAAAATTTTTGTGAATGTGAATGGTGATTCTCAACAACCACAGTGTGAGGGCAACCCCGGTGTGGGAAAAAAGGGAAACGTACCCAGAACGGAAGCAACTGGACACAAGAGTTTTAAGACTCAAGTGAATGTCGGAGACGAGAGGGGAGACTGCCTTGTTTCCCTAAAGGGGAAACAACACATAGTAACGTTGTTTGGTTTTCGTGGTGACGAACTGTAATCTGAGCAATGCCGCTTTTTTGTGTGTGGGGGATAGCATTAATATGGCACAAAGAAGATGACTTGAATCATCATTGCCTTTTTTGTTTTTTTGTTTTTTTTTTTTTTTTTTATCTTTACCCCCCCCTTAAATTTTCAATCCCAACCACACAATAATCATGTGAACTAGTTTTTTTTAAATCTTTGAGTGATGCAAATGCTTTAACCATGAGGCCCATGACGATCTATGAGTCCCCAACTTTCCAGAAAAGGATTTTCATTACACCAGGACTCCTCCCAAAAGTTACCTTTGAAGCCACCTATAACTGCCTTTGTGGCCGCGTTGTTCTCCTTGAACGGTATTGTGGAAATTTCAGCCTACTTTGTAAATTTCCCATTTTTTAAGAGTTTACAAAAAATAACAGGACCAATAATTTTTACACGATTTACAAAACCTTGCCAGTGAATTTGGCGATTCCTTCTTTACGTTAGTTCTGATTGAGAAAAAACTTTTGACAATACCATATACCCCAGGTTTCGGGGGGGAAAATCCATGTACAAGGCATTGTAGGCAGCAGGGGGTTTGAAGGGAGATTGCAACTAGGAAACCCATAGTCAAGGCTGGCAAAAATAATTTGTCCCCCCCGGAAAAATGTGACGATTTTCTCTATTCCGTGGCATCCTCAAGGGGCAGTGTGTCCATGGACCAAGGGGACGGGCGCCCTGACGAAAAACCTGTCGCCGACGACAAACGGGGGGAAAAAAAAAACTATCTCCCCCTTCTTGACACCCCCCTTTCCCACTCCACCCCCACCATGCCTCCACACCACCAAGTTTTCACCCCCCCCCCCAAACCCCCCCAACCCCCCCCTTTTTCCCCCCAAAACCTCGATGACGTGACCATCCCCTCTCACCCTCTCGGGATTTTCCCCAGCGGATCCATCCACTCCTTTGCCTCCAACCCCCCCCGCCCTTCCCCCCCTGCCCGGGGCAACTCACCCCCTTCTTCTACTGATGACAACGGACCTCCCTCCCCCTCTCTCCGCCTCTCGGTGACCCCTCTACCCCCTCTCAACGTTTTGCATCCACGAGGAGAAACTCCCACACCCCCCCTTCCCCACACCCCTTTTCCCCGAAGTTCAAGGTATGCAGTACCCCTCCCCTCCCCCCCCCTTCCCTTTGCCTTTAGCCTCATCCCCTTTCCCCCCTCTACCCCCGACCAACCCCTCCCCATCCAAAAAAATTCCCAACCAACAGTAAAAACAACACAAACAAGCAATGACCATGCAATCTCTTCAAAAGAGAAACACAGAAATTAACAGCTTCACCCAAAACTATTGCGCCCAATCCTATTCCACCCTGCAGAACGAAAAAACAAAAACTCAAAACACAAATATCACAAAAAAGGTCGAAAAAAACACAACAGCCAGGTCATCCTGACCTGAACCAGAGTAAAAATCCTGAAAACAATGAAAGAGAGTTTCCCCAAACAAGTAAAGAACTACAAAACAGCCAAGAATTTAAAGGAAGATCAATTTAAAAAAATTCATTCCAAAAAAAATTTAAAACACCCAAAGACGTAAAAACATCAACAATCACCAAGGAAAAAAGATAAAAAAACTCAAATGCAAACCTAAAAAACAAAAAAAAACTCAAGCAGTCAGATGACAACCAAAAGAACTTTTCAGAACAAAATCCAGAGGTAGAATACAACATAAACACATCCAACAGAATATGCTCTCCTCACAGACCAAAACACGGACTGACAATTTCATACCACAAATCACACTAAAAGCAGACAATAAAACAACCTTCAGCAAAATTCACGCAAGCACAAGCAACAGCCTCTAAATTAACAAACCATCCACGCGACAGGCACACACTTTCCCCCACCCATCAAAGCCCACATCTAAAATTTCATTCCAAAAGCACCAAGAATACACCCCCATTTCCCAAACCCCTGAAACCCTCAAAAAAATAAAACAATCGGTAGTGTGTAACACCTTGTTGTTAGTGATCAGTGTGATAAGGGTGAAAAAATTTCCGCCCCCCAACTACGACCAAGACATAAAAAACCCTTTGCTGAAGCGCCAAAGGTTTTCATTCACGATCGCTGCCTTAAAACCCAAAACAACGATTCAGCCCACCCCCAGTGGGGCTAGCGACTTTTGGCCTACCACATAGGTTTTTACCGGGACAGAGACTTCCCATCCCCGAGCCAAGGAACCCCCAGGTTCAGATTCACATTTTTCCCCGTTTAGGGAGACAACACCGTGGCGGGCTACACCCCCTTTATGAAATTTAATTTCCGATCAAATCCATTGCTTGCCCCAAATTTATGTGGTGTGTGGTGTTGGGTGTGTGTGGGGGTGTGTGTGTGTGTGTACCATGAGTATGTGTGGGGGGGAAGGGAGGGGGGGAGGTGTGTGTATGGGGGTTTGAGTGTATGTTGTAAGTGAACATGTTTATGCATGTTTCCCAAAGTTGTGTGTGTGTTTGTGTGTATGTAAGCATGGGTGAGTGTTTGTGTATGTATGTGGGCTTTGCGCCCCGTGAGTGCGTGCGTTTGTGTGGTGTGCTGCGTATGTGTGCGGGTTTGGTGTCTGTGGATATGCTGTGGGGCCTTGTGGTGTTTTGTTTTTGGGTTTTTTTTAAAACCCTGTTTTGTTTGTTGGGTATGCACTCGTGTGTACAGTATGAAAATTAGGGTGACGGGGGTTTTTGTGTGGGGCAAGCGGGGGTTTTTTGCAATGGGCGGTCCCGGATAAATGCTGCCGGCAGCCCGCATCAAACTTTACAGCCCATGTATAATGTTCTATAAATTACAAAATGGTTTGTGCAGGTGTCAAATTTAATGCAGTGTTCCCATGATGAAAAATGATTGCTGAATGGAAATCTCTCTCTTCTCTCTCTCTTTCTCCTCTCTCTCTCTCTTCTCTCTCTCTCTCTCTTCCATATTTCACCTAGCCCCAGCCCCCTTTCTTTTTTCTTTTTCTTTTTTTTTTTTTCTTTTCTCTTTTTTTTTCTCCCCAACATCAATGTTGATCAATGTCATGCTGCAGTGATATTTCATTTGAAGTGGATAAATTGCTTTACATCTAGCAGGTATATCGATCCAGGACTCTTGCAACAGGCCGTTGTTCCCTGGGGCTAGTGTGGATTGGGGGTTTTGAACCAACTCTGCCATACTATATTTTGTTTGCTTTTTTTATTTTTTTATCATTTGTCACTGTATTCTTTGTGTTTAGTATCATATTTAAAATTTGTGTGTGATTGGGTTTTACTGATTTAGCAAAAATTGTTGTAAACTTAGTTTTTCTTAAATTAAATTTTTCCCAAATTTTTATGTTTTATTTTTTTTGACGTAGTATATGATTTATTGTAAAAACAGGACTGGTTTAAAAAGTTGGGTTTTTTATAAAAACATTCATTCTTACAGATTTTTATTGTGTTTATATTTTAGTTTTTTGAAATTGAACTATAGCTTATATTTGTCAAAAAATTTCATAATCAAGTCTCTAATTTTGATAGATCTTAAAACATACATATTATATATAAATCAATCTTAACTTTTCTCTAACTTTAGACAAGTGGCCCAAAGCAAAAGGGTTCCCTGTAGGCTACCAGAATATCAACAATGCAACAAACAAAAAAAGATGATATTTCGACCATATTTACAATGATGAGAATCATTTCTTTTTTTTTGGGCCTTGCTGAATCTCGACTCTCACCCACACGTAACTGACACAAAAATGATGAATATTCCGGTTACAGATTTTTCGAAGGATCCACACAAGCCCAAAATCACGGGTTATTAACAAATTTTGCTTCTTTCACTGAGTTGCAAAGATTATACAAAATTTGATGTTTATGAATTTTAAATTTAAATTTTGGGTTTTAAATAAAATTTTAAAAAAACAATAAAAACCCCAAAATTAATAGGATTCAAATTCAGAAATCCTTCGGAACCACAGACTGGGTTTGAGAATTCACTCATTTATGGGTGAAGTGCATTTTTAAACTATGAAACAATTATTCTTGGGATTTTTTTTAACATGACTTATTTTAAAAACCCCAAACCTAAATGGGAAAATACAACAATTTTATGCATGGCCTGGAAAAAACTAATAGACATAACCCAAATCGGATAAAAGATAACTCTAGAACTTTGTAGATCTTTATATATTCTACAAACAAAACATAGTAGAAGTATGGGCCCCTCCTGTGGATGCCAGTGATCACCCAAAGCTGGTGTTTAACTATGGTTTAAAATCGTGTCAAAACTTCCAAAGTTGGACATTTAAAAACCATCTTTTACAGAAAATTTTAAAAACTTCAACGAAAAGAACTTTCTTTCAGGACTTGATAAATTCGCCATTCCCAAAACATTTTATCAAATCAGAGACCCCAACGAAGCTGCAGAATTTGGATTACCAAAATTTATTTCCCCCCGTTGGGGATGATAAAGGGATGCCCCTTCATCAAAAAAGAGTTTTTAAAAAAAAAATAAAAACCCTCCTTGGATAACAAAAGACATAGAGTCAGAAATGCGCTTAAGAGAATATTTTGAAAACCCATGGTACCAAAAGAAGAAATTTAAAAAGCCCAAAAAAACAAAGTAACTTCACTAAAACGGAGATCAAAACGTTGATTACTTTTAAAAACTGTTAATTCAACTACCCCACTCTCGCCAGGATGGAAAAGCCATCAATATTTTATGTAAAAGACCTATATCAAAAAGCCAAAAGACAGTTAAAGACATAACAGTGATGAACTGAACACCCAAATTTTTCAAACATCGCTACTAAAATCATATCATGTGATAAGTCAAATGAAAATGAATCTCCAATACTTAAACAATAATATTGAATCAAAGAAATTAAATTCCCAGTTGATTATTGCCAATGACAATTAAAGACGTGTTGGAAAGTCTATCTCTCAAAAAAATTCCAGAACACGTGACCTTGACAATCTGGATGGAAAAATATTGAACCTTTCTGGTCCTATTATAGCTGAAACACTGACATATCTATATAACTTGTGTATAGATAAAAGCAACATTCCTCTCATATTTAAAAAGGCAAAGGTCATACCAGTCCACAAATCTGGAGATTCTTCTTGTCCTTCAAATTACAGACCAATTTCAATCCTATCGGTCTTATCCAAACCCATTGAAAAACATATTCAAAAATCTTTATATTCCTACTTTGTTAACAACAACCTAATAAATGAAGATCAGTCAGGCTTTCGCAAAAACTATTCTTGTCACACAGCTCTAACTCAACTAACAGACAGTCTCTTACACAACATAAATGAAAATAACTATACAGGCCTAATTTTTGTTGACTTTGAAAAAGCATTTGATGTAATTAATCACTCCCTGCTAGTGCGTAAACTTCACCTATACAAACTAACACCTGAAATAATCAATCTTCTAAAAAGTTTTTTGTTAGATAGACAGCAGTTGGTAACTGCAAATAATCAAACATCAGAATTAGTATCTATTAGATATGGAGTACCACAAGGATCAATATTGGGTCCTCTTTTGTCTCAATATATGTAAATGACTTACCCTTATTTCTAGATTGTAGCTGTGAAATGTTTGCTGATGACACATCCCTCTATTGTAGTGATACTGACCCCCACAGACTAACACTCAAACTTCAAAACAATATCAACAAATTGATTACTTGGACTCAATTAAACCATATGTCCTTAAATGCTCAAAAAAACTAAAAGTATGTACGTACTAGCACGACAAAAGAGGCAAAAAATGAAAAGTAAATTTCAACCTCTGTTGATAGATCAAAAAATCATTGAAGAAGTTGACTCACACAAAATTCTGGGTGTAATTATCGACAATAATCTTACTTGGACTGACCATGTGATGGCACAAGGAAAACGTCTTACAAACAAGGTACGTCAGCTATCAAAAATAAAACACTTTCTAGATAGTCATTCACGCAAACTCTTTTTTTGTGGACACATCTTGCCTATAGTTGACTATGCCTCATCTCTTTGGGACAACTGCAGTGAAACTAATTTGAAATTCATCCATCGATTATATAAAAGAGCGCTAAAACTTGTCCTATTAAAATCAAGCTCCCTAACCATCAATGATTATAAGCTAACAAATATTCTTACATTTCAAAACAGGCTTTATCTCAATAAAGCTCTATTTGTACAAAAAGTTGTCAATGGAAATGCCCCTCCCAAGATCACCAATAGATTCAAAATTAATGAGCACAGGCATAACCATCTACTAACATTTCCCAGACCCAGAAACAATCTTTACAAAACAAGCTTCCTATATTCAGGTAGTGATTTATGGAACAAGCTCCCAAAACATTTAAAATGTATCAAAAATAAAAATCAGTTCAAAAATCAGCTGAAAAATCACTTAATGCGCTTATGCAAAAATGTTTAAGAACTACACATCAATCCAATCAACCATACTTAGAACAGACTAAAGATATTGATACTCTCTGCTAACCCCGAAAAATCTTTCACGTGTGGCTCACTGTGACTGAAAAAGCTACACTTTGCTTGCTATATATGTATGTGGAAGGGGGAAAAGGTGGAGAAAGGGTTGTTGTTTTTTTGTATTTTTTTTAAAATATATAATTTAATTTTGAACAGGATAGGGAATAAGTGATGTATGTAAACACGTGTATATTCTGCAAATTCACAAGGAGAAAACCAAACCACTGATTTGACGACTAGATTGGATTTTTTTTTTTTTTTTTTTCACTTACCCAGTTTAATAGTTTCAGGATAAATATTTAATTTTTATTTTATTTTATTAATTATACTAATGAGACTATTAGCACTATTATATTATATTATTTTGATAAGTGGAAAGGCCTTACTTTTTTGTTCTGGTTGTTGTTGTGTATGTTTTTTGTTGTGTTTTGTTTGTTTTTTGTTTGTTTGTTTGAATGTTTGTTTGTTTGTTTTTGTTCATATGTGTAGGGTTTTTTATTTATGAAATATAAATCATAAATCATTATTATAATTCTTCTGGTTGTTGTTTGTGTTTTCCCCCTTCCTCTTGATACCCCCTCCCCACCCGTTCCCACCCCCCCTCCAAATTTTTTTCTTTTTGAGTGTGTGGGGTTTTTTTGTGTATGTTTTTTTTGGGGGGTTGTGTTTGTTTGTTTGCTTGTTTTTTGTTTGTTTTTTGCTTTAGTTTTGTTTTGCTTGGTGTTTTTTTTTCGTTCATTATGTTTGTTTGGTTCTCTGTTGCTTTGGTTTGTTTATTAGTTTTTTGGTTAGTTTGAATGTTTGTTAGTGTATATGTTATTTCCTCTCAGTGGAGATTGGTATTATCATATGTATTGTTGCGTTTGTTTTTCGGGGTTTTATTTTTGTTTTTTTGTTTGTTTGTTTTGTTTTGTTTTGTTTTTTCTTTTCTTCCTCATAACATAAGTATGAATTGAAGTGTGGAGATAATGTAATCTGACATAAGTTGCTTATTGACATTTCATGGATTTTTTTTATCATTATTTTTTTTATTTTTATTTTTTTTTTTTTTTTTTTAAGTCTTAAATAATGGTTGGTGACATTGTATTGATATAAGCTGTTGACACCATATGATTTTGAAAAAAAAAATTTTTTTAAATGTGTGCATGCCCATATGTTTGTTATGTTATTCCACTCAGTGGTGATGGGTATTATCATATGGTATTGTTATTTTAGTTGTTTTTTCTTTTCTTTCCTTCTAATAAATAATCCGTGTGGATTGGTTTTTTGATGTTTGTGTCTGATTGTTTGTTTGTTTTTTTTTGTTTTTTTTTTCAAGTCTTAAATAATGGTTGGTGACATTGTATTGATATAAGCTGTTTGACACCATATGATTAAAAAAAAAAAAATTTTTTTTTAAATGTGTGCATGCCCATATGTTTGTTATGTTATTCCACTCAGTGGTGATGGGTATATCATATGGTATTGTTGCTTTAGTTGTTTTTTCTATTCTTCCTTCTAATATATAATCCGTGTGGATTGGTTTTTTGATGTTTTGGTTTGATTGTTTGTTTTTTGGTGTGTTTTTATGTGTTTTTTGTTTGTTTGTTTGTTTTTGTTTTTCTTTTGTTTGATTGTATGTTTGTTAGCGTATATGTTATTTCCTCTCAGTGATGATGGGTATTATCATAAGGTATCATTGTGTTTGTTGTTTTTTCCTTATCTTCTTTTAAAAATATAAAGTATGAATTGAAGCATAGAGATATTGTAATTTGACATAAATTGCTTATAGATTTTTTATTATTTTACTTATTTATTTTGAAAATTTGTTGTTGTTGTTGTAGTATTTATTCATTTTTTTAAAAATTTGTTTTATTATTATTATTATTATTATTATTATTATTATTATTATTATTATTATTATTATTATTAAGTCTTAATGTTTTTTGGTTACATTGTAATTGATATAAGCTGTTGTGTGTGTGTGTGTGGTGTGTGTGTCTGTGTGTTTGTGTGTGTGTGTGTGTGTGTGTGTGTGTGTGTGTGTGTGTGTGTGTGTGTGTGTGTGTGTTTGTTGGGTTTTTTTTGACACTATATGATTTTTTAAAAAAGACTTTAAATGTGTGCATGTACCTACGAGTATACGAGCTGAGTGGAAGAGCGCAAACCGTGTGTGTGTGTGTGTGTGTGTGTGTGTGTGTGGTGTGTGTGTGTGTGTGTGTGGGGTGTGTGTGTGTGTGTGTAGATGCACGGGTGTGTGTGTTGTGTGTGTGTGTGTGTGTGTGTGGTGGGTGTGTGTGTGGGTGGGTGTATGTGCATATGTGTGTATGGCTTTCGAGTAGATTTTTAAAATATTTTTTTTATTTTTATTTATTTATTTTATTTATTTATTTTATTTATTTTATTTTCTCTTTTGGTTGTTGTTATAGTAGTTGCTTGTATTATTTATAGGCATAGTTTATTTTAAAGTTGTTGAAATCATGTTAGCAAGTTAATGTTGGTGAAATGTTTGTTGTTGTTGTTTTAATTGTTTGTTTGCTTTTTCCCCTTTTCTTTCTTTCGTTGGTTTTTTTTTGTTTGCTAGGGATTTTCTACTTTGTCTTTTGTTGGTTTTTTGTTTTGTTTAGGATTTGATTTTTGCTATTGTTTTGATTTTTTTTCTTTTCTTTTCTTTAGATAGATGGCTTGATGGAAAAAAGCAGATCGCTGCTTACTCAATGTACCATCTGGAAATAAAAATTTGATTGATTGATTGATTGATTGATTGATGTTTTCTTTCCGACAAACTTGGCAAAATACATGGGGGTTGCCATCTTCGGGGCTGTGGTGTCGCCATAAGTCCAGCGCCACACACATCAAATATGATTTGAAAGTTTGTATGCATAGAGTTGTAGAGGGTCCTACACGGGAATTATCTAAGTCGCCACTCTAATTCCCGTTCCGTCTGATTCGGTACCAGAAATCTTAGAGTTTTAGAATAATTCCTATTTTCTTCAGTAACCCTAAAGAAGAGTAGGGCTCAGCTACTTATGGGCCGGGGAGTGATAAAGGGGGGATAGAAAAGAGGATAGTAGAAAAATAGGGGAAAAGAAAATATAGAAGAGGTAGGAAAGTAGGTGAAGTGAAATTAACTAACCTCAACTCACTCAGCAGCCACACTGAACACACTGAACGTGACGAATAACACCATTCATTCAATGTGACTCCAGACCGAGTAAATTGGGTTTATAACATATATTCCACAACACAACCTACAACACTACCACATTACACAAAACACCAATGACTAACTGTACTACAAGTACAATTAAGAAAAAACAAAAGATATTCTGTTCTAATTCCTCATATTTAAATATCAAGAATCAGTGATCATTCTCAGATCAGGGCCATTAATAAAAACAACAATGGAAAGGGTGGAGATTTAACGATGGGGCAAAGCAGGTGTGACAGGGGGAAGACCGATGACGATGTTCCTGTAATCAAAGAACATACACTGTAAAAAACATCACCACAAAACATCCATCACTGAGCTTGTTTACAACACAGCTCAATTACCAAAAGGCATTCTCACCCTATTCAATTTACCATTCTCACGAGAGTGAAATATTCTCAAAACAAACTAACATCACCTCTAAAATTATTACATAATTTTAGTAGTTAGTCAGTACACACGTTTCATTTACTTTAGGACAGATGATGGTCCATCCTATGAAACTGTGCAAGCATCCCAACATGTTTCATTTACTTTAGGACAGATGATGGTCCATCCTATGAAACTGTGCAAGCATCCCAACATGTTTCATTTACTTTAGGACAGATGATGGTCCATCCTATGAAACTGTGCAAGCATTAATTAATAAGAAGGACTAATTTATTTTAAATAAATGTCCACAATGACATTCCAATGCCATTTCACCTATTTTAGAATTGCTACATGATTTATTATAAATAAATCACCATTCTTAATGATAAAAATCATTACAAAATCAGGTAGGCCTTCACACCCATAATATATATTTGTAGTGCAAAACCACACTAGAATATTTTCAGCATTTTAATAATAACTGAACAATATTCTACCAAAAATTAATCTTACAACAAAGACCATGACGGTGCCAAAATTCAAAATTCACCCCACGCTTCCTTTGTTCGAAGCGATCACGTACGTACGTACGTACGAAGTTACGTTCACTGTTAATTCACAGGTTGAAAGCCTGTGAAATTAAATCAAACATATAGATTTCATGAACCTTCCAAAACTATTCTGAATTAAACTGAAATTGGCTTAAACAGATAGTTTGATCAAAAAACGAACTTAATAAAATAGAATAACCTTAAGGGGGAACATCTAGACTCAGGAGCGAGTCTCTGTCACACGTCTTTCCCTCACTAGCCCCAGGCAGGAAGTGAGGTTTAAAAAACATAAATATCCCGATAGGCACTCTTTTTTTAAGGGGCGATCACTCAACTCTACAAGGGAGTTACTGAACTTGGCGCTAGTAACGCCAAACACAAAAATACGTTTTGTGAGGGGGGTTACAGAGTAGAATAGGGTCTTGGTGCCGTGGGCTCTGTAACTGATTAAAAGTGCGGGTGGCAAGGGCCGGAAAACGGCGTTTTCGTCACATCTTTGGAAGGCTTCTTCAGCTTATTCATGAGAGGGTGTGTATGCATGCGCGCGTGCGTGCGTTCGCTGGTGTTCCTGTGTGCGATTATTTTTGTTTGTGCGTGTGGAGGAGACCCTGCAGATTTCTGTGGTGCATAATATTGTATGATACTATGATTTGATGTGTGTTGCCGGTGTCATTTTTGGTACACTGTACCCTGTTTCTTTGCTACAAACTAGGCTCTGTACAAGCGGGGTTGCCATCTTCGGGGCTGTGGTGTCGCCACAAGTCAAACGCCACACACATGGAAAATGGTTGGGAAGTTTGTATGCATAGAGTAGAATACGGTCTTGTTGCCCTGGGCTCTGTAACTGCGGAAAAGTGCGGGTGGCAAGGGCCGGAAAACGGCGTTTTCGTCACATCTTTGGAAATGCTTCTTTAGCTTTATTCATGGGAGGGTGTGTATGCATGCGCACGTGCATGCGTTCGCTGCTGTTTGTGTGTGCGAATTTTTTTGTTTGTGCGTGTGGAGGAGACCCTGCAGATTTCTGTGGTGCATGATATTGTATGATATTATTATTATTTAATGTGTGTACTAGGGGTCAAATATTTCGTCATATTCATAGTGTGTTTCGGGGGAAGGGGGGGGGGGGGATAGCAAGCGTGCTGTTTGTGTGTACGTTTGTGTGTGCATGAATGTGGTGATGCTGTGGCGCATGATATTGTATGATATTATTATTATCATTTGATGTGTGTTGTGGAGGTCATTTATGCGTACATTGTACCATGATTCTTTCCGACAAACTTGGCAAAATACATGGGGGTTGCCATCTTCGGGGCTGTGGTGTCGCCACAAGTCCAGCGCCACACACATCAAATATGATTTGAAAGTTTGTATGCATAGAGTAGAATAGGGTCTTGGTGCCGTGGGCTCTGTAACTGATTAAAAGTGCGGGTGGCAAGGGCCGGAAAACGGCGTTTTCGTCACATCTTTGGAAGGCTTCTTCAGCTTATTCATGAGAGGGTGTGTATGCATGCGCGCGTGCGTGCGTTCGCTGGTGTTCCTGTGTGCGATTATTTTTGTTTGTGCGTGTGGAGGAGACCCTGCAGATTTCAGTGATGCATAATATTGTATGATAATATTATTTGATGTGTGTTGCGGGGGTCATTTTTGGTACACTGTACCCTGTTTCTTTGCGACAAACTAGGCTCTGTACAAGCGGGGTTGCCATCTTCGGGGCTGTGGTGTCGCCACAAGTCAAACGCCACACACATGGAAAATGGTTGGGAAGTTTGTATGCATAGAGTAGAATACGGTCTTGTTGCCCTGGGCTCTGTAACTGCGGAAAAGTGCGGGTGGCAAGGGCCGGAAAACGGCGTTTTCGTCACATCTTTGGAAATGCTTCTTTAGCTTTATTCATGGGAGGGTGTGTATGCATGCGCGCGTGCATGCGTTCGCTGCTGTTTGTGTGTGCGAATTGTTTTGTTTGTGCGTGTGGAGGAGACCCTGCAGATTTCTGTGGTGCATGATATTGTATGATATTATTATTATTTAATGTGTGTACTAGGGGTCAAATATTTCGTCATATTCATAGTGTGTTTCGGGGAAGGGGGGGGGGGGGGGAGGGGGGGGGTATGCAAGCGGTGCTGTTTGTGTGTACGTTTGTGTGTGCATGAATGTGGTGATGCTGTGGCGCATGATATTGTATGATATTATTATTATCATTTGATGTGTGTTGTGGAGGTCATTTATGCGTACATTGTACCATGTTTCTTTCCGACAAACTTGGCAAAATACATGGGGGTTGCCATCTTCGGGGCTGTGGTGTCGCCACAAGTCCAGCGCCACACACATCAAATATGATTTGAAAGTTTGTATGCATAGAGTAGAATAGGGTCTTGGTGCCGTGGGCTCTGTAACTGATTAAAAGTGCGGGTGGCAAGGGCCGGAAAACGGCGTTTTCGTCACATCTTTGGAAGGCTTCTTCAGCTTATTCATGAGAGGGTGTGTATGCATGCGCGCGTGCGTGCGTTCGCTGGTGTTCCTGTGTGCGATTATTTTGTTTGTGCGTGTGGAGGAGACCCTGCAGATTTCAGTGATGCATAATATTGTATGATAATATTATTTGATGTGTGTTGCGGGGGTCATTTTTGGTACACTGTACCCTGTTTCTTTGCGACAAACTTGGCTCTGTACAAGCGGGGTTGCCATCTTCGGGGCTGTGGTGTCGCCACAAGTCAAACGCCACACACATGGAAAATGGTTGGGAAGTTTGTATGCATAGAGTAGAATACGGTCTTGTTGCCCTGGGCTCTGTAACTGCGGAAAAGTGCGGGTGGCAAGGGCCGGAAAACGGCGTTTTCGTCACATCTTTGGAAATGCTTCTTTAGCTTTATTCATGGGAGGGTGTGTATGCATGCGCGCGTGCATCCGTTCGCTGCTGTTTGTGTGTGCAAATTTTTTTGTTTGTGCGTGTGGAGGAGACCCTGCAGATTTCTGTGGTGCATGATATTGTATGATATTATTATCATTTAATGTGTGTACTAGGGGTCAAATATTTCGTCATATTCATAGTGTGTTTCGAGGAAGGTGGGGGGGGGGGGGGGGGGGGGGGGGTATGCAAGCGGTGCTGTTTGTGTGTACGTTTGTGTGTGCATGAATGTGGTGATGCTGTGGCGCATGATATTGTATGATATTATTATTATCATTTGATGTGTGTTGTGGAGGTCATTTATGCGTACATTTTTTTTTTTTTTTTTTTTTTTTTTTTTTTTTTTTTTTTGCTGCCTCGTCTTCTGTGATGTCTCCGTACTGCTGTTTCCACGCCGCTCATCTCAATCTCCCCGCCACAGCCATACCCAGATTCGTTGTGTCTCACCCCCGGGGTCGGGAGTCCACAGGGAGCTCATCAATATTAGGCCGCCGCGGGGCCACCAGCCAGAGGGGTCCTGCACTTCTGCTGGGTCACTTTGGTGGTGTTCAGTAGTGCCTGTTCTGAGCTAACATACGCAGGACACCACCTACTAAGCCCCCTACTAACGACAGTATTAGCTCAGTCGCGGAGCCAGACTGAGTGAGTCACCCACCCAAGGTGGCGACCACCACAACGTCCCTCCAACGACCGCCTCCCCACGAACCCCCAACCCCAAAGGCTTTGACACAAATTCACCACAGGCACAGAAGCGTATGGGGAAACCGAATCTGAGGTCACCATGAGACCAGAGCAACGGAGGCCACCGAATCAGAGGCAATTTTTATTATTGCATGATGATCAATGAGGATGAGGATGATGTAATGATGCTGCTGTGGAGGTGCATCCGCTTTGAGACTACTTGATAGGGTTGTTCTCTACGCTTACTGTCATAATATATCCCGGCGTCAACCAGGCCCGAGAGATACAGACACCTGCAGTGTTGGTCAGGTAATTTGAGCAACACTCTCAAATTCGCATCCGTAAAGTGGATGAAGCTCGACTGTGTGGTCCCAGTCTCCCCACTGAGCCCACAGCACACTCACTCTGGGTAGGAGCCGGCCGGAGCCCGAAAAAATCCCTATGACTTATGGGATTCGAACCCGCGACCTTCCAGTCCGGAATCCACGGCGCTAACCACTGCGCCATGGCGGCTGGTTTCATTTATGCGTACATTGTACCATGTTTCTTTCCGACAAACTTGGCAAAATACATGGGGGTTGCCATCTTCGGGGCTGTGGTGTCGCCACAAGTCCAGCGCCACACAAATCAAATATGATTTGAAATTTTGTATGCATAGAGTAGAATAGGGTCTTGGTGCCGTGGGCTCTGTAACTGATTAAAAGTGCGGGTGGCAAGGGCCGGAAAACGGCGTTTTCGTCACATCTTTGGAAGGCTTCTTCAGCTTATTCATGAGAGGGTGTGTATGCATGCGCGCGTGCGTGCGTTCGCTGGTGTTCCTGTGTGCGATTATTTTTGTTTGTGCGTGTGGAGGAGACCCTGCAGATTTCAGTGATGCATAATATTGTATGATAATATTATTTGATGTGTGTTGCGGGGGTCATTTTTGGTACACTGTACCCTGTTTCTTTGCTACAAACTTGGCTCTGTACAAGCGGGGTTGCCATCTTCGGGGCTGTGGTGTCGCCACAAGTCAAACGCCACACACATGGAAAATGGTTGGGAAGTTTGTATGCATAGAGTAGAATACGGTCTTGTTGCCCTGGGCTCTGTAACTGCGGAAAAGTGCGGGTGGCAAGGGCCGGAAAACGGCGTTTTCGTCACATCTTTGGAAATGCTTCTTTAGCTTTATTCATGGGAGGGTGTGTATGCATGCGCGCGTGCATGCGTTCGCTGCTGTTTGTGTGTGCGAATTGTTTTGTTTGTGCGTGTGGAGGAGACCCTGCAGATTTCTGTGGTGCATGATATTGTATGATATTATTATTATTTAATGTGTGTACTAGGGGTCAAATATTTCGTCATATTCATAGTGTGTTTCGGGGAAGGGGGGAGGGGGGGGGGGGGGGGGGGGTATGCAAGCGGTGCTGTTTGTGTGTACGTTTGTGTGTGCATGAATGTGGTGATGCTGTGGCGCATGATATTGTATGATATTATTATTATCATTTGATGTGTGTTGTGGAGGTCATTTATGCGTACATTGTACCATGTTTCTTTCCGACAAACTTGGCAAAATCCATGGGGGTTGCCATCTTCGGGGCTGTGGTGTGGCCATAAGTCCAGCGCCACACACATCAAATATGATTTGAAAGTTTGTATGCATAGAGTAGAATAGGGTCTTGGTGCCGTGGGCTCTGTAACTGATTAAAAGTGCGGGTGGCAAGGGCCGGAAAACGGCGTTTTCGTCACATCTTTGGAAGGCTTCTTCAGCTTATTCATGAGAGGGTGTGTATGCATGCGCGCGTGCGTGCGTTCGCTGGTGTTCCTGTGTGCGATTATTTTTGTTTGTGCGTGTGGAGGATACCCTGCAGATTTCAGTGATGCATAATATTGTATGATAATATTATTTGATGTGTGTTGCGGGGGTCATTTTTGGTACACTGTACCCTGTTTCTTTGCTACAAACTTGGCTCTGTACAAGCGGGGTTGCCATCTTCGGGGCTTTGGTGTCGCCACAAGTCAAACGCCACACACATGGAAAATGGTTGGGAAGTTTGTATGCATAGAGTAGAATACGGTCTTGTTGCCCTGGGCTCTGTAACTGCGGAAAAGTGCGGGTGGCAAGGGCCGGAAAACGGCGTTTTCGTCACATCTTTGGAAATGCTTCTTTAGCTTTATTCATGGGAGGGTGTGTATGCATGCGCGCGTGCATGCGTTCGCTGCTGTTTGTGTGTGCGAATTTTTTTGTTTGTGCGTGTGGAGGAGACCCTGCAGATTTCTGTGGTGCATGATATTGTATTATATTATTATTATTTAATGTGTGTACTAGGTGTCATTATTGCGTCACATTTTATCCAGCCTTCTGCTTATTCATAGTGTGTTTGAGGCGAGGGGGTGGGGGCTGGGGGTGGGGGGCGGGCATGTAAGCGGTCCTGTTTTTGTGTACGTATGTGTGTGCATTAATGTGGTGATGCTGTGGCGCATGATATTGTATGATATTATTATTATTATTATTATTATTATTATTATTATTATTATTATTATTATTATTATTATCATCATCATCATCATCATCATCATCATCATCATCATCATCATCATTATTATTATTATTATTATTATTATTATTATTATTATTATTATTATTATAATATTTGATGTGTGTTGTGGGGGTCATTTATTCGTACATTGTACCCTGTTTCTTTCCGACAAACTTGGCAAAATACATGGGGTTGCCATCTTCGGGCTGTGGTGTCGCCATAAGTCCAGCGCCACACACATCAAATATGATTTGAAAGTTTGTATGCATAGAGTAAAATAGGGTCTTGGTAACTGATGAAAAGTGCTTGTCGCAAGGACCGGAAAACGGCGTTTTCCTCACATCTTATTCATGAGAGGATGTGTATGCATGCGCGCTTGCGTGCGTTTTCTGGTGTTCATGTGTATGATTAATTTTTTTTGTACCTGTGGAGGAGACCCTGCAGATTTCTGCGGTGCAAGATATTGTATGATATTATTATTTGATGTGTGTTGCGGGGGTCATTTTTGGTACACTGTACCCTGTTTCTTTGCGACAAACTTGGCTCTGTACAAGCGGGGTTGCCATCTTCGGGGCTGTGGTGTCGCCACAAGTCAAACGCCACACACATGGAAAATGGTTGGGAAGTTTGTATGCATAGAGTAGAATACGGTCTTGTTGCCCTGGGCTCTGTAACTGCGGAAAAGTGCGGGTGGTCAAGGGCCGGAAAACGGCGTTTTCGTCCCATCTTTGGAAATGCTTCTTTAGATTATTCATGGGAGGGTGTGTATACATGCGCGCGTGCGTGCGTACGCTGGTGTTTGCGTGTGCGATATTTGTGTGTACGATTTTTTTTGTTTTGTGCTAGTGGATGAGACCCTGCAGATTGTTGTGGTGCATGATATTGTATGATATTATTATTTGATGTGTGTTCTATGGGTCAGTTTTGCGTCACACATTGTCGCTTTCAGCTTATTTATGGTGTATTTGGGGTGGCGGTATGCAAGCGGTACTGTTTGTGTGTATGTTTGTGTGTGTCTGAATGTGATGATGCTGTGGCGCATGATATTGTATGATATTATTATTATTTGATGTGTGTTGTGGGGGTCATTTTTGCGTACACTGTGCCATGTTTCTTTCCGACAAACTTGGCTATGTATATGGGGGTTGCCATCTTCGGGGCTGTGGTGTCGCCATAAGTCCAGCGCCACACACATCAAATACGATTGTAAAGTTTGTTTGCATAGAGTAGATTACGAGAGTAGAGTACAATCGCACACACAAACACCAGTGAACGCACTCATGCACGTATGCATACACACCGTCCCATGAATAAGGTGAAGAACCATTTCCAAACAGAAAGAGAGGCAGGGCAGAGAGAGAGAGAGAGAGAGAGAGAGAGAGAGAGAGAGAGAGAGAGAGAGAGAGAGAGAGAGAGAGAGAGAGAGAGAGAGAGAGAGAGAGAGAGAGAGAGAGAGAGAGAGGAGAGAGAGAGAGAGAGAGAGAGGAGAGAGAGAGAGAGAGAGAGAGAGAGAGAGAGAGAGAGAGAGAGAGAGAGAGAGAGAGAGAGAGAGAGAGAGAGAGAGACAGACAGACAGACAGAGTGAGACAGACAGACAGACAGACAGAGACAGACAGAGACAGACAGACAGACAGACAGACAGAGATCCACCCCCCTGTCCACCCACACCCACAGACCGAAGTTGCCAAACAACAAAGAAAATCAGCATTTCTCATTACAGTAGAATTTATTCTGTGCCATTAAAAAACCCATAAAAAGTCATATAAATAATTATATTTTTTCTACACAACAAACAAACCTTAACAACAGAGAAATCAGCATTTTTCACTACAGTAGAAATTATTCTGTGACATTAAAAAAAACATAAAAAGGCTTATAAACAATCCAATTCTTAACAAACAAGCAAACCTTAACAGCAAAGAAATCAGCATTTCCCACTACAGTATATTTTAATCTGTGACATTAAAAAGACACAAAAAGTCATATAAATAATCATATATTTTTTT
>JASPKP010001943.1:0-25491 GCA_030674155.1 Stramonita haemastoma | reverse complement strand
TTTTTGTTCACCTAAAAAGCAGGGGTTGAAAATTTTCTTTTTCCCCTTCACCTTAAATTCCCCCAAAAGGGGCTTCAAAAAAATGCAAAAAATTTCCCGCTTACCCCAAAAACCAAATTTTAAAAGCAAAGTTTTTTTTAAATTTTTTTTTAAAATTACCCAGAAAGGGGCCCAATGGGTCATTATTTAAAAAATGAAAAATTTGGGAAGTCAATTTTTAAAAAAAAAAAAAGATTTTTTAAAAAAATTTGGGTTTTGAAAAATTAACACTTTCCAGCTGCATTTTAAAAAAAATTTTTATTTAAAAACCTTTTCCCCTCCCCCCCCCCCCCCCCCCCCCCCTAAAAAACTCACAAAGGCCAATGTCCAGTTTTAAATTGCCCAAAAAACTCTGAAAAATGGCAAAAAAAAATGTTTCCCCCGTTTTGGAACACCCTTAAGCAGAGGGGGGTTGGAAGTCAGGGATTTATCTATAGATTATCAAAAATTTTGGAAAGGGGATTTTTGTTTTTAAAAAAGCTTTCAAGTAAAATCAGCATTTTTGGGGACTAAAAAAAAACTATAGAACAAAAAAAAAAACCCCCCCCAAATTATTTTATCAAAATCTATCAAATCTTTTCTATTTAAATCAAAAATTCTAACTATCTATTTCTAATTTACCCTTATCTACCCTATTATCTAATCTATTTTACCCATTTTTATCTAATCTTTCTATCCAATATTTTATTATCTATCAAATTCTTTATCTATTAAGTCTGTCTTTTTTTCTGTCTGGAAAGTTCATTAGCAAAAAGTCATAATTTTCCTCTAATTTTATTTGCTCCCCAATTTTTCTTTCTTTAAAAGTTTCAAGGGTTCTCCTCATCCAAACAAAGGGGCTTTCAGGGCCTTTGCTCCCTGGATCTCCCAAACCCCCCAAAACCAAATTACCCCCGGGAAAAAAAACCCACTGAAAAAGAAAAACAGATTTTGGACAAAAATTTTTACAGATCTTTTTAAACTTTACCACTTTTCTTCCTAAAATCATCCCCTTCCCAAAAATTTTGGGTTGTGGAAATTTTTTTCCCCAATGTGAAAATTTTTCCCCCCGCACAAAGGGGTTTTTGGGTTCTGTCTTATTCCCCCAACGTATTGTACAATCCTGTCTTTTTTTACTTTTAAACCGCTTCTAATCATGGTAGAAAACCTTTTTGGTGTTTATTTGGGCCCGGCAGCCCCAAAGGGAAAAGTTATTTTTTGGGCTTTGATTTTGGGCAGTGCCCCCCATTAAAAAAAATGTAATTTTTTTGGAATGTATATCGTCAAAAGGGGCCCCTTTTTTTCAAAATTTTTTGCCAGAAAAAACTTTTATTGCGGGGGTGTTCCCTTTTTTGTGTTTCCCTTTTCCGGGTAGGGTGCGTTTTTTGGGTGGTCTTCTTCTGTGCTTGAAATTTTTGCTTAAGAGGTTTTGCCCCGCTGGCCTCAGACAAACCCACATTCAAAACCTCGGGAGCCCCCTCATTTCGCAGTCCCAATTTTTGGGGGGAATATTTTGGGTTTCGGTTAACCCATGAAACTTTAAACTTTAAAAATTACAAGGATCTTTTTAAAAAATTGTGTATTTGAATCACCAAAAATTGAAATAATATTAAAGGGTTTAATTTAAACGCAACGGCCCGGGTTTCTGTTTTGGGGGGGGCCCTTTAGGGGGTTTTTAAAAAATCTCCACCCATAATCCACCGGGAACACTTGTCACCAAAGGGTTGGGAAAAACCCCCTGACCCCTTTGGCCCCCGGGGAGCATTTAAGTAAAAAACAGGCTTAACCACTCCCCTTTTTCCATTTGTCCCAGGAGTTTTTTTTACATGCCCCCCTTTGGTTTTTGCACATGGGACCGGGATTCTTTCATCTCAAATGAAAAAAATAAAATCAAAGACCAAAAATTTAAGGACCCAAATTTGGTTTTTGGGGGGAAAAGGTTCAGTTTTAAACGGGGGATAAACCCCCGTCTTTTTCACCTTTTTGAAAAGTGTTTTCCCTAAAAACCCCCCTGTTCCCTTCACACGAATCCCAAAAGATTAACCCGGGTTTTTAAAAAGATCCCTTAATTCAATCAGAATTCTGTGGGTTAAAGAAGCACTATTTTTTCCCTTTGCATCCCACCAGGTAAAGGTCTGCCGGGGGAAAAACCCTTTCCCCAAGGACATTTCCCTTTAAAAAAATTCGGTGAAATTTACCCCACAAAAACCTCAGTGATTTAGGGGAAAAAGGAAAAGAAGGAGAGGAGAAACCATTTATGCCCCAAAAATTTTTTCCTCATTCTAAATGAACAAAGCACTTCAGCTTTGTTGCTTGCTGAAATCAGGAGCACTATCATACCCAATACTATCGCAAAATTTACTTTACAAAAAAACTGGGGAATTTAAGAGAGGTAATCCAGTTATCGGTTTTAAAAAAAAACACTTCTTCTATTAAAAATGGGGTCATGAGGGGGGTGTCCCTTAACCCTAAGTTCCAGGGAGCGAGGCACCGGAAAACCATCAGTTTCCCTTTAAAAGGGCAAAAAATTGGGGTGGCCCCCCATTCTTCCCCACTCACTGTTTTAAACCTTTTCCTGCCCTAAAGAGGGCAGGTCCCCAAATTTACAGCGGGAAAAACTGGGGGGCTGTACTAAAGCCTTGGCGTGCAAATGGTAACCCACCCAAATGGAAAATTCACGCTCGATGATCCCAAAACTTGACTTGGGGAAAAAAAATTTTTCTCTGACAATTAGCTTTTCCCACCCCAAAATGTCTTTAAAAGTAATTATAAAAAACAAAAAAAAAACCCAACCCCCCCAAAAAAAAAACCCCCTGAATAAACATTTCTACATTGAAAAATTTTAGGGATTTCACTAAAAAAAGAGGGTTTTTTGGGGCCCCGGGGGTTGCAGTCAAAAATTTTAAAAAACTAAAAAGAAAAACACTAAAAATTTCTTTTATTTGGTTAATTTTGTTTTTTTTTTGTCCGAGGAAAAAAAAAAGGGTTACATATTCAAAAAATCTCAAAAATTTGCCCAAACCCGGAGTTCTAGCCAAGGGAAACAAAAAAAATACTAGCCATAAAATATAATATGGGGGAAAAATGAAAAATAAATTTCCACCCCCTTATTATTTGCTTTTTTTTTTTTACAGCCCAAATCTTCACTTATTTAAATTGCTTTTAAAATTTCTTTTCTAAAAAAATTGTCATCATTGGTTTCAATGACTTCCCCTCCCTTCACCTCACAAAAAATATGTTTTAGAAACAGTTTATCTCCCAATTTTCTTCATGAGAAAGAAATAAATTTAAATTTTTAACTCCCAAGGGGGTGGGAGAGTTTTAAGCTCTTTTTGGGGGTTTAAAGCCCAGCAGAGACTGACCCCCCATGGGGAAGGGGAACCCCTTTTCTACTGCCCCCCCACTTCCCTTAGAAAAAGTCTTTCAAAATATAAAGGTCCTTTGTTTGAATGAAAAACAGAACATCTAGAAATGCACATTAAAGCCTTTTCCCCAACCT
Source organism: Stramonita haemastoma (assembly GCA_030674155.1). Classification (NCBI taxonomy): domain Eukaryota; kingdom Metazoa; phylum Mollusca; class Gastropoda; order Neogastropoda; family Muricidae; genus Stramonita; species Stramonita haemastoma. The sequence goes on along the minus strand of JASPKP010001943.1, from coordinate 21,974 downwards.
TAAGGAAGAGTAGCCCCTTTGCAGAAAAATTCAGATGAAAAAATTAAAAAAAAACTGGTTTTGTGTGTTAGATAAAAATCGCTGAAGGGGGAAAATACGGCATGTACCCTTAATGGTGGGCAAAAGCTGTTTTAAAACAAAATTAAAACCATTATTGAAACCTCAGAGTCTAGTGGGGAAACGGGGGGAGGGGGTGGGTGGGGGGGGGAGATCTTTTTTGTAAAAAGGCCAACTTGGTTTTTTCCCCGACTATTTCCCCAAAACCCCCAATAAAAAAAAAATTTTCCCTAAGATTTTAAAAGGGAATCAGATCTGCATGGCAACAAATTTTTTAAATTTAACTCCCCCTAAAATGGCTTACCCCCTTAAATTTAGCTGATGACTTCTTGCAAAAACATTTTTGGCTTTGAAAGCTAAATTTTGCCCCATTTTAAAAAGTAGGTTTTTCCCATTTAAAAGTTTCAATTTAAAAACCTTTAAAAATTTAGGGGAATATATCAACGTGGCAAAATTTCTTCATTTTTTAAAGCCCAAAAAAAGTTTTTAAAAAAAATTTAAAAAAACATTTTTATGATTTACCTTTGGAAAATTTGTGTTTTGTATAATTGTTGGGGGTTTTAAGGGGGGTGTGTAGTGTAGCGTAGCAGGGGTGGGTGTGTTTTGTGTGTGTGTGTGTGTGTGTGTGGTGTGTGTGTTGTTTTGTGTTTTGTGTTGGGTGTTGTGTTGTTTTCTTCCCCTTTCAGGTCTATTCATTTTTGGAGTTTTAAAACACATTTACACACTCACACAAAACACACACCCCAAAACCACCCCACACACACACTACACACCACACACACAAACACACACACAACACACACCACAACAACAACAAAAAACAACAACAACAACAACAAACAAAAAAACAAAACAACCCAACAACAACAAAACCCCAAGGAAAAGGGTCTTTTCATAACAATGAAAAATTCTGCAGAAAAGGGTTCTTTTCTATTTTAAGTGAAAAACAAAAACATTGAAAAATCAAACTTAACTATATTCCTTTTTAAAAGAAAAAGGTTTTTTCTCCCCAAACAAAAGAACCCAAAAGGGAAAAAAAATTTTAATTTTGCCCCTTTAAACAAAAGGAATTTTTGAAAAGGGAACACCCTTCTCAATGACAAAGCAAAGACCACACAGGGACATAAAAATTGTTCAAAAACCTTGTCAAAGCGGCTCATAAATGACAGGAATGTATTTAATGTATTTTATGTGTTTTTAAATTGTGCATGCATACTTTTTTTTTTTTTTTGTGTTTGGGTGTGTTTTGGTGTGGGGGTTGTGTGTGGGTGGGTGGGGTGTGTGGGGGTGTTTTTGGGTCTGTGTGGGGGGTGTGTGTGTGTGTGTTGTGTGTGTGGTGTGGGTGTTTTTGTGTGTCTGGGGCTGTTTTCTGTGTGCATGCATGGTGAAAGCATGCGTGGGGGCGGGCGAGAATTTGGTTGTGCTTTTGTAAAAAATTTGGGGGCGATTTGTGTGGGGAACGAAAGTAACGTACAAACATCCTTTCCTAAAAAAAAAACCCCCCCCAAAAAAAACGTAAAAACTCAGCAAAGGGATTCAAAGGGGGGGGGGGGACCTAAAGGCGGCAGAAAAGTTTTGTTTTTGTTTTTCTTCTCAAAGTCAAAAATCTTTTGGCGATGCATTTTCCCACTCCCCAAGTTTTTTTTGCACCAGTTTGGGGGTTTTGGGTTTTTCACCCCACCAGGCCCCAAACCCCCCTTCCCCAAAAACAAAGAAAACTTTTTCTTGCGCTGACGCGAGGGTTGGGTTTAGGGGCTAAAGCTCCATCTTTCTGCGGGGAAACCACCCAATTGGGGGTTCCCTCCGGGGGAAGATTGGGTCGGGAAAAACCCATTTTCCCCTTTGGGGAAACCACTCTGTGGCATTTGCAGAGATTCGGGCAGTAATGACGGGGGGAGTAAAAACCCTGAAAGATAAATTTGCGGGGGTGCCCCCTTCACGCTACCTTTCCACAGGAGGCTTTTTTACTAATCTTGGTCCCGAGGTCGGGACCACACGGAGGGCTACCGTCCCCGGAAAACACGCAGACGGTTCCTTTAAAATCCCCCAGGCATGCAACATTTCCCATCTGTCTCTTTTTTAAATTAAATTTGGGTTTTTAAAAACCCCCCCCCCCCCCCCCCCAAAGCAGCAAGAGAGTCCTTTTTGGGGTTTGGATCTTAGATTTATCCTTTGTGAGTTGTGAAAAAAAACCCAACTAGATGGTTTGGGGTTTGGTTCCCCAAAGCGTCCCCCAACATTCATTTGACAAAGGGGAACTGATTCCTACCCGTTTTATGCGCGGGAGGTCCGGGCCCCTTGAAAATTTTGGGCCAAAATGGCAAAGCTGGAAAGTTGAATCAGCCCTGAACCCCAAAAGGTTTGAAGTTCTTGTTGCTTTTGGGCCCCAGGGGGGGTTTCTCCCCGTTCATAGCGGCCCCTTTGAAAAAAATCTCTTTCCCCAGGATCTTTTGATTTTTAGAATGCGGGGCTTTTTGGGGGCCTTCAGGGGTTTCGGATGAGGGTTTTCCTGAACCCTTGCAAAAACCCCACACACAAAACAAAACCACACACACACAAAAAACACCACACAAAAACCACAAAAATAAAACACACACACCCCCACCAGAGTTAATAAAATGGGCTTTTAAAAGAATAAAAAAAAACAAAATCAACGCAACAAGGGGGGTAAATTTTGCATTTAAGGCAAATCCTGATAAAATTTAAAAATGGTGGGGGGTTCAGAAGGGGATTTTAAAACCCAACCTAGAAATATGGGGTTTATTGAAAACCTTCTTTTCCCTTCCCCTTTTGCATTTAAAAGGGTTTTTTGCTTAAAAGGGCTTCATACTTTTTTGAACATTTAGGGGGGGCCCAAAAGGCGTCCCCGGGGTTTTTTCACATGCATTTTTTCTTTTTAATCATAAAATTTTTTTCTACATATTAAACTTTAAACCCTTTTCCCAGCTTAAAAGGATGCTTTCTACCACGGTGCAAATTTTCATGGCAAAAAATTGAGTAGGCCGCCGTTTGGGGGTTGTGGGTAGGGCGTTGGTACTGTAACTAAAGGGGGGGGGGGTTTCGTCCAAGCTTTGGCTATGGCGCTGTTCCCTTTGGGAAAAAAGGCTTTTTTGGGGCTATTTTTCACCTCCCCAAAAGGTGGAAAAGGGTTTTGGGGGGTTTTGGGTACCAATTTTGGGTTTTGGGGGGGGAAACCTGCCGAGACGGGCGTCCTTCCGGGGGGGGGGTTTTGACTCCAGTCGCAAACACCAAAAAAACCCGGGAAAGCCCCGGGCCGGGTTGGACCCTTTAAAGGTTGGGCGCCCTTTAAACGGGTTTTTTTTAACCCCTTTGGGGTAAAAAATTGATTATAAAATTGGTAAAAAACAAAACCCCGGGAAGTCCCCCCAAAAAAGGGGGTTTTTTTGGGTTTTAATTAAAAAAGGGAGGGGTTAAAAATTTTGGGGGAAAGGCTGGGGAAAGAGGGGGGAGGAAATTTGGAAAAGGAGGGGGGGAATAACATTTGCTTAAAATTTTATCGTTGGGGTTTTTTTGGGAAACTTTCGGGCCAAAAGGATTGTCGGGGACTTTTTTTTCGGCGGGGGGATTTTTGGGGGGTTGGAAGGGAAGGGGTTTTTTTTGGGGTGGGGTTTTTTTTTTTTTGGGGGGGGGGGGAAAGGAAAACGAAAAAAAATTTAAAAACCTTTTTTCGGTTTTTTTAAAAATGACATGCAAATTTTTTCCACATTTTTGGGGTCTTTTTGGACAACAAAAAAATTTAAAAACAAATTTTAAATTCTTTAAAATCCACCACCTTTCCTTTACCTACCAAACCTACCCCCAAAAAGTCTGGGGGGCCCGGGGGGGCCCCCCCCTGAAGCCCGGGACAACCCTTTCCCCCCATTCCTCTCTCTGTTCCCCTTTTCCAAATTTGGTTGAGCTTTTGGCCTTTTCCTTCGCTAAATGATGTTCCCTTTTCCCCCTTTGGGTTTCGCTTCTTTTTTTCCCTTTCTTTTTTTTCCTTTCATTACTCTGTTCCGGGTTAATGATTTATTTCAATTCTTCTTCCCCTTTTGGAACAGGGCCCTTGGGGGGTTTTTTTTTGGGGGAAAGTCCTTTTGTTTTTGGGGACGGGCCCTTTCTTTCGTTTTAAACTTTTTTTACGTTTGATAGGTTTTCCCTTTGGGACCAAGGGTTTTTGGGTTTTTGGGTTTTTGCAGGTCTTGGTTGTTTTTGTTTTTGTAGGAAAGTTTTGGGGGCCCCAAAACCCAACTCTTTTCCCGGGTTCTCCTCTCCAAAATTTTACAGTCGGGGGGTCCATGATTCACAGGCATACGGGAATATGGATTTTTGGAAAAGGGGAGTAAATTTAGGGGGGATCTTGCGGGTTTGGGGTGAGATATTTTTCTATCTTTCCAGAGGGTTTGTTCATTTTTGGACGTGCTGCTATTGACTGTGCAATCCTTTTTTCTCCCTCTGGTTGGGCCCCTTTGGGTTTTGGATAAAAACGCTTCGAGTATTTGGAATTTTTGGGGAAATGTTCCCGGGTTTCTGGTCATTGCCCCTGATTTCGGGGGTGATGCCCGGGGCGTTTTTTGGTAACCCAATTTTGGGTCTTCTTCCCGGGAATTTTTTTTTCAATGTAATTTTGGAAAAGGGCAGAGGTTTGTGATCGGTTTCTGCCACCTTTTGGGGACTGACCCTTTCAGGGTTTGTTAAAGTAAAATTCACCCGGGGGATTCTTCAAGGAAGGGTGATGAAAAAGAGTAGGTGAGATTTGACCCCCTGTCTTACTCCAAAAACTGTTGTTGAAAACTACTTTTCCAATGTTGCTGTTTTTGTACATGAATTTGGTTTGGCCCTTTTATTGTAAAGCTTTTTGGGGAACTTGTTAAGGTTTGCTTTGATGTTTATAAAATTCTTTGGTTTGGCCCACAAAGTTGATCCCAAACACACGGGCCCAAATTCCCTTCAAAAAAATCAGAAAAGGGGTTTCTTGGAAAAACAAAACCGGGGGCACACCCCCTTCCCCAAAGTAAAAATTTATTGGTTGAGTTTACTCCCCACATGTGGAAGGTAGAAACGGGTTACTTGGTTCCCAGAGGCAAAGGAAGCCTTTGCCCTTAAACCTCATTTTAAACAATAAAAATTTAGGGAATTTTTAATTGTTTTAAAGGCAAACAGACAGAGGCCTACATATTCCAAATTTTTATTCGGGGGAAAAAAATCCATGTATGTTTTTCAAATCGGTTTTTTGGAAAAACGGGTTTTTACACTTATTTAAAATTCCCCATTTTCTAACAAAAAAGGACCCCATTAAAAATCATTGGGGGGGGGCTCGTTTTTTAGACAACAAAATTCCCAAAAACTGTTTTTTGGAAATTTGGGGCTTTAATTTATTCCACTTCAATGTTTTTGGGGACAATGGGGTTCCCATTTTCCAATCACTGTTTTTTGGACAAAAAAAAAAAATACATTTCCCCAAATAAATGATTTTTGGAAAATTAGACATACTTTTCCACTTCCTGGGGGTTTTTTTGGAAAAACCCAGAAATGTTTTCCCAAATAAAGGATTTTTTGGGACAATGGGGACATGCATTTTTCCACTTCACTGTTTTTGGACAATTGTTTTCATTTTCCCAAAATCACTGTTTTTGGGGACAATTGACTTTAAAATTTATTTCAAAACCATTGATTTTTGGAAAATTTAGACATCCCACTTTCCCTTTATAAAGGGTTTTTTTGGAAAATTTGAAATACATTTTCCCAAATCTGTTAAAATATGGATCCCCGGGGACGGGAAAAGGCAAATCCAAAAAACTTTCATCCCCGGCCAACAACATGGGGTCGCTGTAGACTGAAAATTGCTCCTTTTACTGTTCTGAAAAGAAAAAAGATAGATGTAGGAATTCTTTCTAAAAACACTGCACCCTTTTTTCCACCAAAAATGTCATCTCTAAATTTTTTTAAATTACAAAGGAAAAAAAAAAAATATTTTTAAAAATGTGAAAAGAGCAGGGACTGGAAAAGATAAAACCACAGTAACACAGCACTTGTGGGAGCTACAGAAAAAAATTCCCCCACTCCCCCTTTTAAAAATTTGGTACATTTCAGTTTTTTTAGCATTTTTTGCTTTTTACTATTTAAAAGGCTTTTATAAAAAAGCCCTCAGTTAAAAGTCAGTTATTAGAGTATTTTAAAAAATTTTTTTTTGACCAGTTGACAAAAAAATTTTTTAAAAAAATTATACTTTTAAATTTTTGATTTTCCGAAAAAATTAATTTTTTTTTCCCTTCAAATAGAAAGGAAATCAAAAGAAAATTTTTTTTTAAATTTGGGTTTGGGGGTTTTGTGGTCTTTTCCATTTTTTTTTTAAAGTAAAATGGGGTTTAAAAATTTCCCTAATGTGTAAAAATTCCCAGGGGCCCCGTTTTTTCAAGTCCCGGTCAAAAATGTCAAAACATGAAAAAATCAAATAAAGGGGTTTAAATCAGTAATATTGATTCTTGAGAAATTTTTTAATTTCTCTTTTGTTTTTTTTTTTACATGACATTCAAAATTTTAAAACAAAGCCCTTTAAATTTTAAATGAAGAGCCCCCCCAAAAAGCAAAACAAACAAAAAACAAAAAAAAAATAAAGCCAAAAATTTTTAAACCAAAAGAGGGGAAAAAAACTAAATTTTTTTCCCAAACCAAATTTTTTAAACCCAAATTTTTGATTTGGGGGGGAAAAAAGGGCACTTTGAAGGATTAAAAAAAAAAAAAAATATTCAAAAACTTAAAATTAGAAAAAAAAAAAATTTAAAAAAACCTTCTGGTAATTCATTTTAAAAAAGGAAAAAAAAAATATCCACTTCACCCCCGTGAAATTACATTTTATCTCGAAGTCGGGGATCAGTGTGGGGGGAAAAAACCAAAATTTTGAAGCCCCTTTGGCAGCCAGGGATTGCCCAAACACTAAGCTTTTTGCCTTCCCAAAGAAGCAAGTGGGAATGTCCACGGGGGTTTTTTTTCCCAAATTTTAATCTTTTAAATTTTTGAGGGCTGGTTTTCAGTTTGGGTAAAGGGGTTTGCCTGGATTTTGCTGGTGGCGGGGTTTTTGGGTTTGTCCCCCCCAAATGACCAAGAATAAAGGGGCCTTTTATGTTCTCTGCCCGGGACTGTTTATTCTTGCTCGGGCTGTTTTTCCTTTTTTTTTTAAAAATCTGCAACCAATGGAGAATAAAAAACAAAAAAAACCCCACAACAAATAAAAAATTTTAATAAAAATAATTTGTTTTTTTTAGTTTTATTTCGGGGGCACCGGGTCTTCCTTTCCTTTTTCTAAATGTTTTTCCATAAATTGAACATACCCCAAAATGTGCCACATCCACTGCAATTTTTCTTTTTAAAATACTTTTTTGTTACAAACTTTTTCAATTTCAATTATTGCTTTTGGGGACAGATTTTTTTAAAGAAAAAAATACAAAATTTTTTAAAATATTTAATAAATTTTTTTTTTTTTTGGGGGGTTTTATTTTTGGACTTTCCCTGTTTTTTTTTTAATCAGATCCCTTTGAGGGCAATTTTTTTTTTTGGGAGAGTTTTTAAAAAAAAAAAAAAATTAGTAACCCAATAATTTTTAACAGGTCTTCGGGGTTTCAAACATGGTTTTAGTTTTGGGTTTGGGGAATTTAAAAATCCTTCTTTTAAATTTTTAAAAATTAAATAAAATTTGTTTTTGAACTAAGTTATTTTCACACCACCCCTTTTAAAAAAGGAAGGGGATAATAAAAATTTTTAAAAAACAAACAGTTTAACACTGCCATTTTGGCCCAATTGGTGCCCGTGTTTAGAAAACATATTGGGGTTTTTGGAATGGGGGCTACTTTCTTGATTAAGGCGAGAAAAATTTTGGTCGCATGCAAAATCTAACCATTGGGGAAACCTGGGAGGCCCCACTCCTTCTAGGAGCTCTAGCCTACCCCTTTTTCCTTTTTATAAAAAGGGAACATTTTTTAAAAGGGTTTTCCCCAAAGATGTTACATGTGTTCGCACAGGGGGCCTCGGTTTAAAAGTTCTTCCGAAGGGATTTGGGGGGGGGGGGGAAAGGGGGGGGAGTCAGGATGAGGGCTTACTCAAGGGTAAAAACCCCTTGAAGGGGGAACCCAAAGCCCAGGTTGTCAAATTAAAAAGGGGCCGATGTTCCCTAAACCACTACACTAGGCTATTCTTTCTTTCTTTCTTTTATTCTTTTATTTTCGGGGTTTTAACAGAATACACAGTCTTTGTGCTTTTTTTCTTTCTGGTCCCCGGGGTGTAGGGCAGTTTTTTTTTTTAAATTTATTGTCATCTTTTCCCCAACGGCACCGTTGGGCCTACTTCTTCGAAAAAGGGGAAAAAAGGATTTTCTTTGTGCGCAGATTTTTGGGCGTGGTTCGCAACCCCGGGGCCTCGGTTAAAAAGTTTACCCAAAGGATTTTGGGGGAAAGAGTGGAGTCGGCCTGATGTTAACCCCCGGGAGAAAAATTTCCTCAAAGGGAAATCGAACCGGGGTTTCGTCAAATTCCCAAGCGCAATGTCGGACCACTTGGGCACCCGCCCCAAATTGAGTGAGGAAAAAAATATAGAAAAAAGGGAAGTCAAAAAGGGAAAAACGCCATAATCATGTAAAACTAAACCTTTTTGTCTGTTGTTGTTTTTTATTTGGTGTTGCTTTGAGTTGAGTGAGAGTAGGCCAGGCCTGGGCCTTAAACGGAAAGTTTAATATAGGGTTTAAAACCCTTCCCTACGAGGGTATGCCGTTTTAAAAGGGGGAGGTTTAAAATCAGGCCTGGGCCTATGAGAGTGCTGAAAAACCAACACCCAAAAACCCCTAGCCAATGTCGCCCCAAAAATAAATTTTCAGGGGAGGGGGGAGCCTTTCAAACCGCCAAAAAAAGGCTTTTTTCCCCCTCGTTTCAGGGTGTGTGAAATAAATTAAAAATTTAAAAATTTTTAAAAATTTAATACAGGGAATTTTAAATAGAACTTTGTTTTGGCAAAAAAAAAATAAAAGCGTTTGCTTTTCCGAATTGTACAACCCAACAATCAATAAGAAAATTTAAAAAAAATTAAGGTAGTTTTAAAAAATTTTTATTCGAAGGCACACACGCGGGTGCGTTGCCCCACCACACACCGTGAAACCCCACTTTGGGGGGGGGTGGGGGAAATTTTCGATGAAGGCCGGGGACAGATTGGTTTTGGAAAAAAAAAAGCAAAAATCCTAGGTTTAAAATTTAAGTGTTTTGGGGGGGTTTTTAAAACTTTTTTAAAAAGTTTTTTATTGAGTTGGTTTTTGCCGAAGGGGGAGAGGGAGGTCTTTCCCTGATCGATGGCCCAAGTTTTAAAGAAAAGGAAAGTGGAAAAGGGTTTGATGGTTTGGGGAATAAGGCCCTTTTTAAAGCAAAGTCTTTGGCCCAAGGTACTGCCGCAGGTGATTGTTTTTGATTTGATTTTTTTCTTTATTCGGGAAAGGGAAAAGCAATTTGGGATTTTTTTTCAGTCCCCGTGTGTCTGCTTTTTTTGTAAATGTCATCGGGGTTCCCACCGGCCCAACGTTGGCCTACTCTTAAAAAAAACCCCAAACAGGAAAAAGTGTGTGCAAAAAGGGTTCTGCGTGAGTTCGCCACGGGGCCCCTGGGTTTTTTTAAAGTCTCATCTAAATTGATTTTTGGGGGGAGGAGTGGAGTCAGCATTTATTTTTTAAAACCCCAGGGAAAAATCTCCCGCCCGGGAAACTCAAACCTGGGTGTCAGTTTGGGGGCCAAATGTTCTGCCCCATAGGCTACCCGGGTCCCCTGGAGGAGGGGGGGAAAACGAAAATGGTACAAGTAAAGGGACATTAAAAAAAGGGGTGGAAAGGTGCGGTTTTGGGGGATGGTTTTGGGTTATTTATTCTCTGTGGAAACCAGGCATCCAGGGGAAAGGAGATTGCAAGAGGGGGGTATTGTGCAAATTTTTTTTCCCTTTCGGAAGAACGTCGACCCACAGTTTTTTTTTTTTATTTTTGGAAGGGGAGGGGGATAGATGATGCTAGAAAAGACCACCCAAAAAAGGAATTGAAATTTGTTGGGAGTGAAAGAAAAAGATAAGTGACAAAGTTTTGATGTTGCATCGTGGACAGGTTTTTGTAAATGTTTCCACCAAAATTTTAAGGGGTCGCATTGCCCACAGAGGCATTTTTGGGGTTATTGACATGCTTTTTAAATTTTTTAAAAAGGAAATGGCAAAAATAAAAAAAACAAAATAAAAAAAGGAAACCCCTTTTCTTTTAAATGTTATTACAAATTTAAAAAATGTTTGGGACTGCAGAAAGGGGGAAAAAATTGACAATTTTTAAGCATCCTAATTACTGTTAATAGGGGGTCAGATGGGGGGTTTCCGCTTTTTTCAATGCAGTTAAAAAAAAAGGGGAAAACAGTTTTTGCCTTGAATTTCACAAAGGGAAAGAAAAATGCTATAGTTTTAAAATTTAGGTTGGCAGAAGGGAAGGGCTTCGCTATTTTAAATGCAATTTTTAAAGAAAAAAAGGAAAAAAGTTTTATGCCTTGTTATTCCCCAAAAGGTTTAAAATTCAATGCTTTTGTTTTATAATAAATTCAAAATCTCAAAATCGACAACCTCCCCCCACCTGCCTTTAATGGCCCCTGGGTAAATAGCGGAAAAGGGGATTAGGGGGTTTAAAGGCGACTCATTTAGGTTTGGAGAATCACTTTTCGATTTGAAATTAAGAAATTCCCCATAGTTGATATTTAGTAACAGGGGCTGACAGGTCTGGGGGAGGGATTTTTGGGATGGGGGATTGTTTTGGTTTTTTAACGCCCTTAGATACTTGAAAACAGTGGATAGAAGGGGGGACTGCATTTAAACCGAATTATTTTGGAAGCGGGTTATGGGGGGAAGGGTCAGTTTGGGGTTGGGTTTGGTAAACCTAAAACCCAGGGCTTATCAGAATTGGGTCTTTTTTTCATTTTAGTTGGGTTTTTTTTTTTTCCCCCACTTTTTTTTTCTTTCCAGGGGTTTTTTAAGTACTCTCTTTTTTCTAAATTGGGCAGTTTTTAACATTTTTAAATTTTCTTTTTTTGTGTTGGGTTTGTTTCTTGTGACTTTTTTTTTTTCTTCTTTTTTTTTACCACAGCTTTTTGGGGGTACTGTTTGTGAAAAATGCTTTTTGTGCTTTATTCTTTGGGAGATAATTTTGGGGTTGGTGAGTATTTTTAAAAGGCCCAAAATTGGGGGCAAGCTTTGGTTTTGTTAAAAAAAAATTTACCCCTTCGGGGGGGGGATTTTTTTTAAAATTTAAAATTCTTGTCCCTTTAAAAATGGGGAAAATTGGCGGGGTAAGAAGGGGGGTTCCATTTTAGGGAATTGTCCCCCCCCTTTTTTTCTTTTTTTTGGCAAGGGGTTTTTTTTGGGATTTTAACCCCCAACCGGGAAACATGCACGGGTGGGACTTTTTTAACATGTATGAAGGGTTGGGTTTGTTTTAAAAAAATACCAAGGGTTACGAAAAATTTTGCTTGCTGCCTTTAAGGGGGTTTAAAAAGACTTTGTGCATGAAGTACTCTTTATTGAGTCCTTAAATTTAAATGGGGGAAATAAAAGGGGTTCTGTAAGCCCTAAAAGGGGGGGAAAGTTTTTTTCAAAAATCTACTGGTTTTACGTTTTAGGCTGGGAAAACTAAAAATTGAAAAATTTTGGGATTTGAATGGGGGGGGGTTTTACCCTTGTTGGGAAACTTTTGGGGTTTTTTTTAAACCTTTTTGGTATTTTGGGGTTTTTTTGTGTCGGTGAAAGTTTAAATATTATGCTTAGTTGGTCAAGAGGGTGCAACAAACACAAACCACACACAACACAACACACAATTAATATTATATTTGTAGAATCATTAAAGGTGGGGGACATGTTTTGGGGTTGTTTTTTTTTTTGGTTGTTTTTTTTTTACTTTAAAAGGGTTGGGGGGGGCTTTTTTGAAATTAAAATTTAGTACGAGGGGAAATTTTGGGTATATAGTTATACACTAGGCTTTCGGGCAATGCGGGGAATAGTTTTTGGGGTTCCCAAAAAAAAATTTATTGATAAATTTTTGGTTTCCAGTCTAAAAGGAACTTGTTTTTAATGTCTGATTTCAACGGGCTGAAAGACCCCAAAAAAAATGAGGTTGACGGGTTTGTGGGAAATGCCCAACAAAGGCTTATTGTGGGCCCCATTTTTCCGTTTTTTTAGGGCAGTCTTTTGATTAGGGTTTTTGTTTTTGAGGGAAAGGAATGATAGGAAAAAGAGATTTTCATTTTTTGGTTCAAAAGGAAAAATGCAAAAAGTTACTTAAAGAAATATTTGCGGGGGTTTTTCGTAAAAACAAAAAGAGAAAAAAAGGAGAAAAAGAGTCTAGGGCCCATTTTAAACGGTGGGAAGGGAAAAAGTAATTTAATGGGGTTTTTTTTTGTGTGTTTCTTTTGTTTATTTTTTTAAAGAAATTTTTAAATTTTTTTTTTTATTTTATTTAAAAAAACCTTGCAGTGCAAAGGTATTTTAATATTTTACCTTTTAATTCTTTTATTTTTTTTTACTGAGGATAATGAAAACAAGCATTTTGCACTGATGTGCTTTTTTCATCCCAGCCCCTTTGGGGGGCAGGCGATTTTGTAGGGTTTGTCGGGATTTTTGGTCAGGGGGTTTGTTTTTTTAAAAATTTTTTTGGGAAAGGACCCCAAAAAAAAACTCCGGGGCCCTTTTCTGATAGTTAAAGGTCTTTTTTTTTAAAAATGAAGGGTTAAAAAATAAGTATTTTGGGGACGTCTGGGAATTCAAAATGGTTTTCTTTTGGGTTTTTTTTTTTTAGTTTTCAGTAAAATTGGTAGTTAGCACTGAAGCATTTACCACCCCTACCCGAAATAAAAATTTTTGCGGGTTTTTTTCTGTTTTGATCCAGGTTTTCCCCCAACCACTAGACCTAAATTGGGGGTCTTGATTTTTGGGTCTTTTTGGTTTAAAAACTATAACCCAGTTCTTTTGTGCAGTAACTTAAATAGAATCTTTCCATCTTCCTTTTATATGAGGGGGATCTTTTGTGCAGGAATTAAATTTCGGGAAAGGAAAAAGGGAAAGAAGCTGGGTTTACGTGACCTGGATAAAGATAGCACCCCCAAAAAAACCGGAAATTTTTTTTCATGACCCCTTTTAAACTCATTTCAAAAGGTCAGTGTGGTCAGTAATAGGGGTTTCATCCTTCCCCGTCGGGTTTTAAAATGCAGAAGACCGGGATGCTTAACAGCTGCCTTTCATTAAAAGGGGGACTTTCCGTTTCGGGTCAAAAAGGGCCCGTTTCAATATGCGGGTTTTTGTATCCGGGGGAATCATGTGGGTTTTCCTAACACTTACTTAAATGGAAAATTGGAAGGGGTTTATTAAATTCACTGGGGTAAAATTTGGGGTTTTAAGGGGATCTGAAAATGGTTAGGCTCTGGGTGGGGGGTTTTGTGTGTTTTTGGTGTGTGGGGTGTTGTGGGTTGGGGGGTGGGGTTCCTTTCAGTTTTTCTTGGAAAAGGGCAGAAAAAAAAGAATTAGTACGGTGTGTAGGGAGGCTTGATATTTGACGGGAAATTAATGGAAAAGGGGGGAAAGGGGCCGGAAAATTTGGGGGTAATGGAAGATGAATTTAAACCTCTTGTCGGGTTTTTGGTAAAAAATGGGTTAGAAAACTTAAATTTTGGGAGTGAGATTGGAAAAATGGATGGTTTTAGTTCTGAATCAAATTTAAAAAAAGTATCTTTTCGATTGAAAATTTTAAAGTTTTTTAAAGGGTTCTTTAGCACGAATTCAGTTTTCCTTTTACAGGTTTGTTGAAGGGGTTTTTTTTAAATTTTTTAAAAATTTAAAAAAATTTCCCGGTCTTTTTTTCTCTAAACACCACACTCCATAAAATTTTTCTTTTTTATTTTTGGAAGCAAGATATATAAAAAAAAAAATTTTTTAAAAACAATTTTGTATAAAGGGAAACCGGGCCCGGGGTTTGGACTTTGGCGGGGGGGGGGAATCATTTCCCCGGTTATTAAGGGGTAAAATTTTTGGGGGTTTTCGGGGAGCCTTTTTTAAAAACCTTTCTACCCCCGGGTTTCGGATTTAATCCTTTCCACAAGATCATCTCCCAGGGAAAGGGGGGACTTAACCCTTTACCCAGCAGGAAACTTTCACTTTCCCCCTCCATTCTGTTTATTTAAACGGGGTCATTTTAGCTTGTTGGCTTTGTTCCCAAATTGGTGAAAATCGTTAACAGCAAATTTTGCTTTTAAAATTTTGAGCGTTTTTTTGTTGTGTTTTTTGGGTTTTTTTAACGTGTTCATTTGCTTTGTAGTATCCCTTTGGGGACATTTTCTTTTCACTGCTGCGAAAATTAAATTTAACAGAAGTTTTTAACGAATTAACATTGCCGATAAATTTGGGTGTTTTGGATAGAGATAATGAGAGTTTTTGAGTCTTGGGGATACAGCTGTGTCCCGGGTTTGAGGGAAGCGGGGATGGGGGCAGCTAAAAGATGGGGGAAAGGGCGGGGGGGGGATTGGGGGAGGGGCGTGGCCTTGGCCCTGGAGAAACCGTTTAAGATAAACCCCAACTGTTTAAATGAAAATGAACTACAAACCTCCCCTTGGTGAAGTGCAAAAAAATTTTTGTACATATGAATAATTTTAATTTTAAAAAAGTTCGGGAAAATTTTCTTGGACTAGGGAAGAAAATTTTAAATTCGGGATTTTCCCTTTTGAGGGGTTTTTGGGGAAAGGTCTTGTTTTCAGTTAAGGGGGTTCCCTTTGTTATATTACATTAGATGTTTTTGCGGGGAAAAATAATTGTTTTTGTCCTTGTTTGTCCCGGTTTATTTGAGATTTGTATAGTTTTGTTGTTGTTGTGGGGTTTTGTTAGAAAATTTTGCGTAAAAATCATTAACCCCAAATCGGGTGGGATCACCACTTAAAATGAGAATTACGAAATTTGACGCAAAAATTTAACATATTTCTTTTTAATGAAATATAAATTTTTTTTGGCACGCTTATAATGGGAAAGTCATTTACCCCACAATCCCTTATTTTCATAAAAAAATGGGTTCAAAAAAAAAAGATATGGGGGATTTTACTTTGAGGCCCCAGTGCCACTGCCCTCAGTTTGTGAGGGCTGGTCCCACAGAGACTGCAAGTCCCAGCTGACCCTTGGGGGAAAAAGGGTTTTTTAAACCATTTTTACCATACTTGAAATTAAGTTTCCCTGCTCTACTGGTTTTATTTCTTGATTAGTTTTTCTTTTGAGGGGTTTTTTTTTTGTGTCTTTATCCGCTTTTTGCAGAGGCCCATCTGCATACTGAAAACAAGAAAAACATTATTCGATAAAAAAAATTTATGAAGGTAAATAAACCAAAATGTTCAACTTTTTTTTGAAGAGTTTAAGGGCAATTTAACAAAAACCCCCTTTTTGGTATGCCCATTTGGGAAAAATTCTTGGGGGTTGGGTAATATGTTTTTCCCAAATTTTTTGCTTTGGTTTGTTCGGCCCCCAAGGGGAAAATTTTTTTTTTTTTTAAATTTGTGAATTTTTTTATTTGGAACTTTTTTTAAAATTTAAAACCAAATTTAAGACATTAAATTTTTTTTTAAAGTGGTGAGCAAACCCAGTAAGGAGGCACAAGGCGTCACAGTTTTTAAACATTTTGCCCATTGGCTCTAGTTCGTTCAAAACTAACTACGGCCAACAAGTCTTTTTTAAGGCTCCCAAAGAAATTTATTTGAAAAAAAAACCCTTTTGGATTGAAAAGCCTTTCACCTTACTTTGGGTGTACCATAAAGGGGCTTCGCCCTTTGGGAAAACCTCCCAAAAAAAAACAGGAGTTTCCCTTTTGGGATGAATATCGTAAATTTGATGCTGGAAAAAGTATAAAATGAAATGAAATAACGGGGAAATCTGAGATCAAAAATGAGCTTTTTCCAAACGGGGTTTCAAAATATTTTTTTCTTTGAAACCCTTTGGGGGGCCACTTTCACACAGTTTTTTTTTTAAAAAAAAAGGGTTAAAATTTCCCAAAGAGATACAAAAAAGCCCACAGCTCTTTTCATCTCCTAGTCCTTCTTCGAATCATGGGAATTTCAAAAAAGGCTTTTTTTGATTTTTGGATTATTCTACCTGAAAAAAAGAAAAGGGGGGGGGGGGGGGGGGGTCACAATTTCAGTATTAATGGGGAAAGAGCGCATAATGTGACATCTTAAAATCTATACTGATGGTTTCTCTTTTTTTCATTTTTGTTATGGGGGAAAACTTCAAGCCAAAACGGGAAAAAACTTGCCCCAAGTGTAAAAACATATGCGCGCGCACACACACCCCAACACAAACCACACCAGAGAATTTCTACTTTTTAATACTGCCACCCCCCAAAATTTTTTCTTTTCTTGTTTCCATTCATCTCTTGATTTTATAATATTTTAAAATTTTTTTAGAAAGTTTATTTTTTCAAAGGGTTGGGGTTTTTAATTTTTTTCATAAAAAAAAATTTTGGGGGTTTTTGGGGGTTTTACATTTTTTTTAAAATTTTCTAAAATTTTGTATTTTTTTCCATTTTTTCATTTTTGTTTTTTATTCTTTTTCTCTCTTTTTTTTAATTGTTATATTTATGTCCCCCCTCCCCCACCTCCGTCCAGAATAAATTTATGTGGAAGGATTTTAAAATTTTTTCTACTACTTAATTTTCCCAATACTTCCTACAAACTACAAACACAACCACACACAAACAAAACCACACACAAAAACAAAACCACAGGGACTCACTTTGTCAAAATTGTAAAACTGCTTTTGAAAAAAGGGTTTATTTTTTCTTTTATCAAACACATAAAATTTCACCCTTAAATTTGGGTTTAATTCAAATTTCTCTTTAAATTCTTCCCCCTCTTTACTAAGCAGAAAGAAACAAAATTTCTCATTTTAAAGCTTCCCGTAAAAAAAACCAAAAAAAAAAAATCCTTTTCCACAGATTTTTCCCTGACACCCCAAGCGGGCCCAACATAAAATTTCGCAAAACTGTAATAAAAAGGAGCCTTACATTTGTACATTTAGATCATCTCCAATTCTTTAAAAAAAAAAAAATATAAAAAAAAAAGGTTTTTGGGTTCACTTCTGTTAGTTAAAATTCTGTCCCTTAAAAAGCAAAACTAAGAACGCCCCCAAAATGACAAAAGAAACCCCCAAATGTTTGTTGTCCAAAAGTGACCAAAGAACCATGTTTTAAAAGGGGTTTTCCCAAACCAATGTTTCAAAAAATTCAGCAGAGTTTTCTTTAAGAGGGGCTCGAATGGTTTTTTTTCTTCACAGGGGGGATTGTGTTGATGTGCTTTTCTACAGGGATCAGGGGGGTCGTCTTTTTTGGCTGCACAAAAAAAAATTTTGATTTAATCAATAAAGAGGAAAAACAAACCCAAAAAAACCCAATACCCAAAACAAAAAAAAAAAGGAAATAACAAAACCTTTAAAAAAAAATTATCAAAAAACTGGGAAAAAAACAAACCAAAAAAAACAAAAAACCCAACTGACCCTAAAAACAATAAAAAACCCAGACAACACACAAAAAGCAAAGAAAAATGAAAAAACGGGCCGGGGAAACAATTAACTAAAAAACAATAATAAAAAAAAAAAGCAGGAAACTAAATAAAAAAATAATAAACAGGAAAAAAATAAGCTAAAAAACAAAAATTAAAAAACGGGGCAGGAAAAAAACTAAAAACAATAAAAAAAATTTGGGGGAAACTAAAAAAAAAACAAAAAATAAAAAGGAAAAAAATAAGTTTAACAACAAATAATAAACAGGCAGGAAACAACTAAAAACAAAAAAAAAAAGGGGGGGAAACTAAATAAAAAACAATAATAAACAGGAAAACCAACAAAAGCTAACAACAATAAAAAAACACGCAGAAAAAACTAACTAAAAAACAAAAAAAAAAAGGGAAAAACAACTAACAAAAAACAAAAATTTGGAAAAAAAAAAATTTTAAATAACTCACTAAAAAAAAAAAATTTAAACCCAAACAGTTTTACAACATACAACTATCTCAAAATAAAGACAAAACCTTAAATTTAAACTGGTGTTTTCTTTTCCAAATTTATTACATTTTGATTCTTCCCAAGGTGAATGTTTGGAAACCCAATTTTCAGTTTTTTCCCTTTTGGATGGGGGTTTATTCCTTGCTGGGGAAAATGAGGAAAAAGAAAAACAGCTTGCGGTGAAAAATTCCTTTTTTTAACCCCTTCCCCCTTTAACCAAAACCCGTACCCCAAAAATAATCATGTTGGCCCGTGGGGAAAACCAAGGAAGTTTTTCCCCAAAAAGCTTCTCCACTCCACGGGGGTCCTCTGTTTTCCCTTAGGAATCTTTCCCCCAAAGCGCGGGGTCCACTTCTAATGTTGTTTTCCCCAATCGTTTTCTCTGTCTCCCTCTTAAATCTCCCCCCCTTTTACTGTTCCCTGTTTGAAATTTTGGGGCCCAAGCTCCAGTTGTTGTTTGGGGCCAAATTGGCAACTATTGCCCATCGGGTTGAATTTTTCTTGCTTGATCTGCATCCCTGTGCTAAAGGGCTTCCCCCAAAGGTGATTTACCAGGCTGCTAGTTTTTTGCTTTCCCCAGCAGACCATGTTTCTGAAAACAAAACGAAGGGGTTTGAGTTTTTTCTGCCCCCAAAGCTGGATTTTATATATGCTTAGGAATTTCCCTATAAACACACTCGAAAAAAAATAAAATAAACACACTCCCCCAATTTTGGGCTTTCCCTCTAAAGGGTTTAAATGACTATTTAACTTTAAACCCAGCCAAAGCTGAAATTATGTCTTTTTTCCCCTTAATGTTTGCGTGGGGGAAAATGGAGGCCCCAAAAAAAAAACCCAACTTCAACGGAGCTAAAAATTTCAAACGGGCTAAATTAAATAAACAAAAACCAGCCCTCCCAAACCCCTTTTATGTTTTGGGGGGGAAATTTATTCTCCCAACTTCTTGGGCTTTCTGCCTTTTTTTTTTTTGCCCCATGCTTTTAAGGGAGAAATTTTCTGAAACCTGTTAAATGATATTTTAAAAGGGTGAATAGTCATTTTAAAAACAACCCCCCCCCCCCTTTCTTTTCGGCCAAACCAGCTTTTGCCCGGCAAAGAGGTGGTGAAATTAGAGTCTTTGTTGAAAAAATTGGGGGTTTCCCCCCCAAATCCCATCACGGGGCTAGGTTTTTACGGGAATAAAAAGGGTTTTTTTCCCAGAGAACTAACCAAAACTGCAGAGTTTGTTTTTGGGGGTTGTTGATGCCTGAGATATAATAAAAGTTTGGCATTTCATGTTCTAAAATCAGAAAGGCTTATCATTTGGCATCTTTTTCAACTAAAACGTGTTTAAATCATGCCATAAAAAGAATTTGTCTTATACTCGTGTTCCACTTTGCACTGATCCATGGGGGCCCTTCAGTTTCTTTGCTTTCCTTCCGGGTATTTGGGTTAGGGTTTAAATGAGATCCATGGAAATTTGGGGGACAGCGGACTGGAATATCATAGAAGATGAAACCCAGAAAAAAATTTAAAAACAAAAAAAAGGAAAGGGGGGAAAAAAAAAAATTGGGAACAACCAAAAGCATCCCAAAAAGGTTTAAAACAATTTTTTTTTCCCAAAACTTTGTTTTTTTCAAATCTAAAGGGGGAAACCTTAACTTTTTTTTCCTACTTAAAATAGGGGAAAAATTTTACCTGTGTGAGCTTTTCCACAAGTGAAGGTTTGTTGGGAAAAACCAAACGGTAGGTTTTGCTGACAGCTGTTCCATCTGCCCCCCCGGGTTTCCTTGGGGGGTTTTTGGGTTTCAAGTCGGTGGAAGTGGTTTAAAAACAAAGAATATAAAATTGATTTTTTGAATTTTTTTAAAATCATGCCCATACTTTTCCAAAATTTTTTTAATCTTCAACCCCAAGGTTGAGAAATTTTTTTTTTGACAATTTTTTTAAAATTGTGTGTTTATTTTTAAAAATTTCAAAACTAAAAAAAACTGGCGGGGTCCTCTAAAATTGAAATCATCAATGCCCAAAAGTGATCACATTTTTAAATGATTAAAAAAATTGCATTTTTATTTTTTCTTGCCTCGGGGGAAAAATTTCTAAAAGAAGTCAAAGGGGAATTCCCAAGCTCAGCCAAAAGTGTCACAAAAAAATATTAAAGCTTAAAAAAACCCAAAAGGGGGCCCCCTTGAGAAAGACTTGTTGCCCTTGGATTCCAGTGGGGGCTTGTTAGCAGGCGATGGCAGAAAACCGGCCCTTTAAATTCCCAACCGGCCCCAAGTTTTTGGACCCAACTAAAAAAAGCATACAAAAAACTTTTTTGCCCATTCGGGGATGAGAAATTAAAATTTTGAAAGAGAAAGAGAAAATTTGGGTATGTGTGGGGGCGGGTCTATGAAACAAAATAAACTCATTTTTTTTAACATGAAACAAACTCACAACTTTCACACATAAATATAAAAATACAAAAAAATAAAGAAAAAGCCCTTATCTTTTCACCCCTTTGGTCCCGGGTTTAAAACCCGCAATCTACGTTGCCTTTTGTTAAAAAATAAACCCTTTGGGGCAGTAACTGGGGCTGAAAAATCATTTGGCTCAAAGAAATTAAAAAAATCGAAACACTTTTTTTTTGGAATTTAAAACACATTGAAAAACCATAAGATTTTTGGGAAATGGATTAAAAGACAGTCCTAAAACAAATTTTTTGCAAAAACTAAAAGCCGGGAAAAAAAAGGCCCAAAGGCCAATTCGGTGTATTTGATGAAAAAGTGATCAGAAAAAAAAACCCCAAAAAAAAATTTTTAAATATTTTAAAAACACGGAATGGATTTCCCCGGGAACACATTTGAAACCCAAACTTTGAAACGGGTGATTTGGGTTTTTTATAAAAACCAAGTGACTAAGACAATTTGGGTTTAAAAAAATTCAGGTCAACAAAAAAAAAACTTTTCCAAGCTACTAACCCCTTTGCTTGAAAATGAAAAAAAGAAGAAACATGTGTATGGGTTTTTTAAATTATTTCTTTGTTTGCAATAATTGATTCTGAAAGAAATAATGCATTTTATTCTTTGTAGACGTACAGTAAAATCATTTTTTCCTCTTTAAAAAGCAGCTTTTAAAAATGTAACATCAATTCAAAAAACAAAAAGGGAACAATTTGTGTTTTTGTGAAAAGGGAAAGTGAATGTGTTTTAGAGAAATTTTTAAAGTTGGCCAGCTTTTATAAATTTTTTTCCTCTCTAAAACAAAAAAAAGGGTGTTTTAAAAATCAGGCCCTTGGTTTTTAAGACCCATTTGTCCCCAAAATTTTTGCTAAAAGGGGTTTTGGTTTTTTTGAACCAAGTGACAAAGGGAAAAATCTTGGTTAAAATTTAAGGTACAAAAAAACAACTATATTCCAAGCTACTAAGCCCTGATTTGCAAAATGAAAAAAAAAGAATTTAATGTGAATAGTTTTTTAAATTATTTCTTTGATGCAAAAATTTGTTTCTGAAAGCAAAAATGAATTTCTATTCATGTAGACAGTACATTTAAAATCGTTTTCCTCATTAAAAAAGAAAGTCTAAACCCCTTTTAAAATCAATTCAACAAAACAAGACAATTTGTGTTTGCTCCCAAAAAGAAGGGGAATGTTTATAGAAAATTGTTAGATGGAAAAGAAATATTTTTTTTCCCTCTTTTAAAACAAAAAACAGGTGTTTTAATTATCCCCCACTGCAGAGGAATTTTTCTTGGCTTCTTTAAAACCCCGCTAACGTTTTTTCATTCTTTGGGGCAAAACCCAAAACTCTGTTACTCCCAAAACAAGCCCTGAAAAGGAACCTGGGGCATGTTTCCCCTTTTTTTCCTGTTTCCCTCAGGGTTGATGT
>JASPKP010001942.1:7500-12500 GCA_030674155.1 Stramonita haemastoma | reverse complement strand
ACGGCTGACCTGGTCAGTGCAGCTTTGCAAGCCCGGGAAGAAATCCTGTCTCTGATTCCCACTGTTGAAGAACAGGTGAGAGAGAGAGAGAGAGAGAGAGAGAGAGAGAGAGAGAGAGAGAGAGAGAGAGAGAGAGAGAGAGAGAGACAAGGCAAGGCAAGGCAAGGCAAAATTCTTTTATTCGAGGATAATAGATAAGCACACATGTGCTTTTTTACATCCAGTCCCCGCCCCTTTCAGGGATAACATCAAGATAAAAAGACAGCCTCTACTAAAACAAGAACAATTATAATGATCCAATTACCAAGAGCAAATCATACCAAGTATCAAACAACAGGTAAGAAATAAGACAGAGATACAATATTAAGGTAATGTGATAAAAAAAGGCACTCATTCAGAAACGAAAATAAGAAGTAAGAATCAGTGATGATTTTGATTTGGATAATAAACAAGCAAACAAACAAACAAAGAAAAGAAATTTTTTTTTTTTAAATGAAATAAAATAAAATTAAAAAAAAAAAAAAAAATAATAATAAAAAATAAATAAATAAATAAATAAATAAATAAATAAAAAACAAAACAAAACAAAAAAAAAGCCAACCAACCAAACAAACATAAAGGCGCAATGATTCTAGATCAAACATGAGAATATGATGAGGTTAGATGACTGAAAACATCAATCCACCACCATCTTTCATCAAAATATGTCCCATAAAACATAAGATTTTGATAAGGGTGAGAAAGAACAACAACAGGTAAGAAATAATGTTATAAAAAGGCACTCATTCAGAAACAAAAATATGAAGTAAGAATCAATGAACAATTTGATTTGAGTACAACAAACAAACAAAAACCAATCAAAGCAACAACAACAACAACAACACAAAAAAGGCGCAAGATTAAAGAGCAAACATGGGAATATGATGAGGTAAAATGACTGAAGACATCAATCCCACCATCTATTATCAAAGTAAGTCCCATAAAGCACAAGTTTTTGAACAAAAAAACACAAAAAAACCAACTCACACACACACACACACACACACACACACACACACACACACACACACACACACACACACACACACACACCACACACACTCAAAACACACACACACACACACACACACACACACACACACACACACACACACACACACACACCTCACTTAGTCTTATGATTATAGTCATAAGATCATCATAATCAGAGAGAAGTGAAGAGGGAGAGGGCAGATAGTTGGAGAGGGGGGAAGTGTGGTTTGTTATTTTTGATTCATCAAGTAGATTAGAAGGTGATTTTTGAATGTTGTTAATGATTGATGCTGTTTAATTGAGTCAGAGAGGGAGTTCCATAGCGTAGGGCCTGAGTATAGTAAACTAGTTTTGAACAAGTCTATTCTTGGGATTGGGACACTTGGCTTTACGGTATTTCTGGAATGATTCATTGGGAATTTGTCTTTTAAGGATGTGGGGACATTTCCTGTCAGTATCTTAAACATCATGATGCCTTTGTTATATTTTAGTCTTTGGTGTAGGGGAAGGATATTTAACTGAGTATAATCCCCTTCTAGCAAGGTTGTTTTCTTCAGAAGGACCAGTTTGAGACCACGTTTATACAGACTTAGTAGTGGTTTCATGGTATTTGCACTGGCAGAGTCCCACAGGGTTGCAGCATAGTCTATTGAGGATTGTATATAAGCTTGAAAAAACAGTTTCCTTGAATGGAAATCGAGAAAGTGTTTAATTTTAATCAACTGGTAGACTTTTTTTGGACAAGTATTTGCATAGGTGAGATATGTGGTAGAACCAGCTGAGATTTTCATCAATTGTCACTCCTAGAACTTTGTGGTGAGAGGTCTGTTCGATTGCTTCCTTTTTTATGTGAATTGGAAATAGTTTATGTGGTAAATTTTGTCGCTTTTGTCTGGTAGTGATAAGCATGCATTTTGTTTTTTGGGGATGGATAGACATGTGGTTCAGTTCAGTCCATTTGACAAGGTCGTCAGTGCTTTTTTGTAATAAGGTTGTGAGATAGTCAATGTCATTATGGCTCGTATGTATGGTTGTGTCATCTGCAACTAGTTCACATTTGGAATTGATATGTAGAGGAAGGTCATTAATGTATAATGAAAAGAGAATAGGGCCCAATATGGATCCCTGTGGTACTCCATAATGAATGGGCTTTAGTTTGGATGTTGATGTAGCTATTGAGACGCACTGGTGTCTATTTGTAAGATATGAATCGAGTAGTCCTAGGGTTTTTGTAGAAATGTTATACAGGTTTAGCTTTTTAAGGAGAAGTTTGTGGTCAATTGTGTCAAATGCTTTTTTGAAATCAACAAATAATACTCCACAAAATTTATTGTCATTGATGTTTGATAGCCAA
The DNA here is from genome assembly GCA_030674155.1 of Stramonita haemastoma. Lineage (NCBI taxonomy): Eukaryota > Metazoa > Mollusca > Gastropoda > Neogastropoda > Muricidae > Stramonita > Stramonita haemastoma. The sequence goes on along the minus strand of JASPKP010001942.1, from coordinate 10,114 downwards.
TTATCTACAAGACTGGTCAGTGCTGTATGACACGAGTGCTTTATTCTAAATCCAGACTGATTAGGATGAAGTAAGTTGTTGATTTCTGTATGACGGACTAAGTGTTTATTCATATGTTTTTCCAGTGGTTTTGAAAGGATCGGTATAATGGAGATGGGCCTATAGTTTGAAGGATCAGAAGTATCGCCAGACTTGTAGATGGGGATTACTTTAGAACATTTGAAGGCGTTGGGGAAATAGTTCTTATCAAGGCAGAGGTTATATATATATGTTAGGGTGTCTGTGATAACTGGAGCTGATAATTTTAATATACTGCTGTCTATTCCATCAAGACCACGCGTTCTTGATTGTTTGAGGTGAGTCAGATAGTTGTAGACCTCTGAGACAGTCATGAAAGGTATGTGAAGTTTTGAAGGAATATGCTTTTCTTGGCAGTATTGTTTTAATTCATTAAGATCATTGGACTCTGAGTTATCATTGCTAATTACGTTGTGAGAAACATTGATGAAGTGGTTGTTAAGCTTTTCGGCGGAGATGTCTTTGATTACATTTGATTTAGGAGTTGATTGATTGTTTGTTATTTGATTTATTGCTCGCCATACTGTCTTTGAGTTTTGTTTGGAAGATAGTAGGTCTTGAAAATATTTCTTTTTTTCGCGCCGTTTTTGTGAGATTATGGTGTTTCTTAATTTTTTTGACTCATCATAATATTTGTGTTCTTTTAGAAGGTCTCTAAGATAACATGCTTCCTCTAGTTCCTTTGTGAGCCAAGGCGGTTTGGGGCTGTGTTTGATCCTAATGGTTTTAAATGGAGAGTGTTAGAGAGAGAGAGAGAGAGAGAGAGAGAGAGAGAGAGAGAGAGAGAGAGAGAGAGAGAGAGAGAGAGAGAGAGAGAGAGAGAGAGAGACAAGGCAAGGCAAGGCAAGGCAAGGCAAAATTCTTTTATTCGAGGATAATAGATAAGCACTCATGTGCTTTTTTACATCCAGTCCCCGCCCTTTTCAGGGAAAACATCAAGATAAAAAGATACTAAACAGTAAAACTATATGCAGTACCAAACAACATAAAGGAATAATGACATTATACATAATAAGATAATAAAAATGCACACTTTCAGAAGACGAAAATCAGTAGCCACAATAAAATGATTTTGATTATAAAAGAAAAAGAGAAGCGTTAATAGATAAAGAGCAACCAAAGAAACATAATGAAATAACAACTTAGCAACCAAGAAAAGTCCACCCAAAAATAATTAGCTACAACATTGTTACAACTCATAACAAGAAAATGAACTCAGAAGGAACTAAGGATAATACAATGATTATAATGATGACAATAAGAATAATATCAACAATGGTGATAATAGTATGATAATAATACACCTAAAACTCACTCCTACACGTAGGTTACACACACACACACACACACACACACACACACACACACACACACACACACACACACACACACACACACACACACACACACACACACACACACTCACACACACACACACACATACATACATACATACATACATACATACATACATACATACATACATACATACATACATACATACATACATACATACATACATACATACATACATATATGCAACTCACTCACGCATGCACGCTCGCAGGCAAATGCACATACAAATCACACACACACACACACACACACACACACACACACACACACACACACACCACACACACACACACACAAATGCACACACACACACACACACACACACACACTCACACACACACACACACACACACACACACACACACACACACACACACACACACACACACACACACACACACTCTTACTCACACTTATATTTATAAGCACATATCCGCAGGCACACATGTACTTGAGGTGGTAAGTTTTTTTTGGATTTTTTTTTTCTTAAAAAAGTTTTTCTTAAAAACATTTTTTCTTAAAAAAAAAAAATAGTCATAGAAAAAAGAAGAATGATACAAGTCAAACAATCATATCAGGTGACAATATTATCCTTTCTTTTACATTCATACTTCATATAAAAAAGAAGAAACAAAAGCAAACAGCAAAGTTAAAACCGAAAAAAACAACAAGAACAAAACAACATCAAAAACTTGAGGTAGGACCTATCAACAACAACAACAACAAAAAGTCATGCAAATCATAATATTTTAATACAAGGGGAGACGACAAATAAAAACAATTATCCACACCCCCCCCCCCCTACACACACACACACAACACCCAAACACACTCACCACACACACACACACACACACAACACACACACACACACACACACACACACACACACACACACACACACACACACACACACACACACACACACACACACACACACACACAAGTTCGAGCTCATGTCATCAATAAACTTCATTTTAAAGGAAGTATATGCCTAATTTTATCAAGTCATGTAACGGAACACAAAAGGAATCCATCCACTAAGGCATATATATTAAAACATACATATTCTGATGCCTGAATCTTATGATTATGTATTTATGGTCATAAAAATCACATTCATAACCATTTTGTAATCATAATGAACATAATTATTCAGCTTACTTGTGAATTAAAAAAA
>JASPKP010001942.1:0-5000 GCA_030674155.1 Stramonita haemastoma | reverse complement strand
CACGCTGTGACCTGCTGGTGACGTGGGCCAGGCAGTCACGTGACCGGCTGGTGGAAGAAGTGTCGGCGAAGGAAGCCTGCACTGGCGGTCAGCTGCAGGTGCAGAAAGCCTCCAGCACACTGACCCGGGACACTCTCTCCTCACTGCTGTCACGTGCTGCACGTGCTACTGCTGCTGACCCCGATGTGCTGCTGTGGAGGAAGGAGCTGAAGGCGGCACTGCTCTCTGAGGACAAGCTACTCCTGCACAAGCAGCGGGCCGACAGCCAGGGCCCTTCCTTGCACTGGGGCTATGACGTCACCGAGGCCTGCCTGCTGAACCAGGATGACATCACAGCGTACATGGGGCGTGTGGTGGAGGGGGCGGATGTTGAGGGGGTGAGGAGAGTGCCTGGGTCACTGAGAGAGCTGAGGGACAGAGTGGAGGGCTGGATGAGGGAGGTGACAGAAAACACCCACACCCTCACCTCCCAGCTGGCTTCCTGCCTTGATGACGTCACCACCCTTCAGAAGAAAGCAGACGAACAGGGGAAAAAGACTGAAGAACTGAAGAAGAAAGGAGAAGAACAGGAGAAGGAGACTGGTGACCTGAAGAAGGAGACTGGTGACCTGAAGAAGGAGACTGGTGACCTGAAGAAGGAGACTGGTGACCTGAAGAAGGAGACTGGTGACCTGAAGAAGGAGACTGGTGACCTGAAGAAGGAGACTACATCACTGCAGAAAGTGACCCAGTCTCTCAAGGACAACCTGGGTAACGTATTTCTCTGTGTGTCTGTAGAAATGAAAGCAACACAAATTATACAGAAAAGAAAAAAAATCAAAAAGAAAAACACCCAAATCTCCCTCCCCTCCCAAAAGTGCTACCCAAAAGTCATTAAATCAAGGGTGCATAAAATAATTGTATAGTGACAGTAAAAACAAATTATACTGATAACAAAAAGTTTGAGATTTCAAACCCTGCCCTACACAACACACATAAGTGAGTGAATCCCCAGTGAGTTATTCATTTCATTTGTTCTTTTTGTTTCAAAAATATAATACACGTGTAGGTTACTTTAGTTTATAGTCTCCTCTGAAAGGCTTTCGTGGAAGTGGAGTCAATACTGATGTTAACATCAGGGGAAAAATCCCCTTGAGTGGGCATTTTGGTTGGGGCTGGAACCTGGGTTTTGAACTCGGGCCAGCAAATCACGAGTGGAACATACAACACTTTAACCACCAGGCTATTCCATCAGAGAGAGAGAGAGAGAGAGAGAGAGAGAGAGAGAGAGAGAGAGAGGAGAGAGAGGAGAGAGAGAGGGAGAGAGAGAGAGAGAGAGAGAGAGAGAGAGAGAGAGAGAGAGAGAGAGAGAGGAGAGAGAGAGAGAGAGAGAGAGAGAGAGAGAGAGAGAGAGAAGAGAGAGAGAGAGAGGAGAGAGGAGAGAGAGAGAGAGAAGAATGAACGAACGAACGAACGAACGAACGAACGAACGAACGAACGAACGAATGAATGAATGAATGAATAAATGAATGAATGAATGATCTTTATTTTCAAGGGTTACAGAGCAAGCATCACATACTTTGTTTTTCTTCCGGCCCTTGCCATGTTCAGGGAATAAAGCTAAGAAACCCCCTCTACCTACTAAGCTGAGGAGAGAGAGAGAAGAGGAGAGAGAGAGGAGAGAAGAGAGAGAGGAGAGAGAGAGAGAGAGAGAAGAAGAGAGAGAGGGAGAGAGAGATAGAGAGAGAGAGAGAGAGAGAGAGAGAGGAGAGAGAGAGAGAGAGAGAGAGAGAGAGAGAGAGAGAGAGAGGAATCTTTGAAGTGGAAATTGGCCAAATTTTGATGTAGCTAATAATCTATCAACTCCCCCCCCCCCCCCATCTCCCCCATGGGAATGCCGAGGGCCTGTTAGTATGAATAGCTTCCCCACTTTCTGGAAAGTCTGTGCTAGGAATTCCCTATTTTTATATCTGCCTTTGTTTCTGTCCTGTTCCTTTTGTTTCTGTCACCTCATTCTTGTCAATTTTCTGCTGTTTTTGGTCCCTTCTCCTGCTTTGTTTCCAAAAAAAAATATTAGATCATAATGACTCTCCCTTGCTTAAGTCATGTGCTTAACGGCAGCAAGGCACACATTCTGGCAATACAGACAGGATACAGAACTTTACACAGTATGTTTTCTGTCTTTTTCCCCTACATCCACTTATAATTTTGCAAGCATAACATGGTGTGACCATCAAATCCATTACACATGGCACTGAAAATTATTTTCGTTGAAATCAATAGAGCATTTCACCTAATTGAATGTTGCAATGTGAAAAGCTCATCCAGGAGATATAGAGGGCTTTTTTCGATTTGGAACAAAGTCTTTCTGACTGTTTTTTTTTTAAAGTTAAGAAACGAAATAGCCAAGGGTTTATATGTGTGTTAACTAATACTGATTCTCTCTAAATTTCTCACTCCCATCCTCCCTTTCCCTTGTTTCAGTTGATGAATCAATCTATCAATCAATCAATCAATCATCTATCTATCTATCTATCTATCTATCTATCTATCTATCTATCTATCTATCTATCTATCTATCTATCTATCTACCTATCTATCTATCTATCTATCTATCTATCTATCTATCTATCTATATCTATCTATCTATCTATCTATCTATCTATCTATCTATCTATCTATCTATCTATCTTCTTCTATCTACGTACGTACGTACGTACGTACGTACGTACGTACGTACGTACGTATGTATGTATGTATGTATGTATGTATGTATGTATGTATGTATGTATGTATGTATGTATGTATGTATGTATGTATGTATGTATGTATGTATGTACGTATCTCTCTCTCTCTCACTCTCTCTCTCAATTCTTTATGTCTGTCTCTGTCTGTCTGTCTGTCTCTCTCTTTCTCTGTCTGTCTGTCTGTCTGTCTCTGTCTGTCTGTCTGCCCGTTCGTCTGTCTGTCTGCCTGTCTACCCGTGGCCATATTTCATTCTTAAGGACACAGGTTCCTAGGCAGGCACACAGCCATGTTTTGCGTGTAGCTAGGGCACAGACAGGACAGACATCAATGGGACTGGGTCATTCCTCACCTGCTATCATGAAGGCTGGCAATAGGAATTGAATTGATTTGAATTGAATAAAATTGAATGCCGCCTTTAGTCAGAGAAGATTTCTCTGAATGGTAGATGGGCTGCTCTCATGGGGAGAGCACGTTGTTAAAAAGAGCCGCTCCACCTCCTTTTAAAAATAAACTCCCGTTTGCATATGTATTATATCATAATATGGTATGTGTGTGTGTGTGTGTGTGTGTCTGTCTGTGTGTGTGTGTTTTATTTTATTTTTATTTCACTCTTTCTTATCCGGGATAATGGGATAAGCACTCGTGTGCTTTTATATCATCCAGTGCCTGTGTGTTTGCAGTTTTGTAAATGTCAACTGTTCCCACCGGCATATGATGGCCTACTCTTATGAGAAGCGGAACATGGTTTAACATGTGTGCAAGATGTTTTGCCTGCGTCCCCACACAGGGCCTTGGTTTATAGTCTCATCCGAGATGGACTCTCTCTCCTCTCTCTCTCTCTCTCTCTCTCTCTCTCTCTCTCTCTCTCCTCTCTCTCTCTCTCTCTCTCTCTCTCTCTCTCTCTCTCTCTCTCTCTCTCTCGGATAGCCTAGTGGTCAGAACATTGCGCTGGCAATTTGAAGACCTGGGTTCGAGTCCGGCCAAAGAGATTTTTCTCCTGGAGTTAACATCAGTGCTGACTCCACTCTCCCCAAAAGTCCTTCGGATGAGACTTTAAACCGAGGCCCCGTGTGCGAACGCACGCAGAACATCTTGCGCACACGTTAAATCCTGTTCCGCTTTTCGAAAGAGTAGGCCATCGTGTGCCGGTGGGAACAGATGACGTTTACAAAACTGCATACACACAGGGGACTGGATGTAAAAAAGCACATGAGTGCTTATCCCATTATCCTCGATATAAAAGAATAAATCAAATCAAATCAAATCAAATCAAATCAAATCAAATCAAATCAAATCAAATATCTGTCTCTCTCTGTCTCTCTCTGTCTCTCTCTGTCTCTCTCTGTCTCTCTGTCTCTCTGTCTTCTCTGTCTCTCTCTCTCTCTCTCTCTCTCTCTCTCTCTCTCTCTCCCTCTCTCTTCCTCTCTCTCTCTTACACAAACACACACACACATATACACACACACACACGAGTGCTTATACCACTAATAAAACAATGAAAGAAAAGAAAGAAAAAGATATAACACACACATACACGGACGAAACACACACACATGAACCCGCGAACACACACATGCTCGCACACACACGCACACACGCACGCATGTAAGCACGAACAAACACACACTCACAAACACACGCACATGAGTGTTTATTTCCATTCTCCTCAAAATAAAAGAATAAAAGAAGAGAAAGAAAGAAAGAAAACACACACATGCACCTACGAACACACACACATGTACGCAGGAACACACACACACAACACACACACACACACACACACACACACACACACACACACACACACACACACACACACTTACACACTTAAACACTTACACACACAAAACACACACACACACATACACACACACACACACACACACACACACACACACACACACACACACACACACAACATTGTCTCTCTCTCTCCTCACACTACCCCCCCCCCCCCATCCCCCCGCCCTGCTTAAAACACGCACACACATCGTGCGAGCACACACAACACACACACACACACACACACACACACACAACACACACACACACACACACACACACACACACACACACACACAACACACACACACCACACACACACACACACACACATTAAATGTGTGCATGAGCGTACGTTGTTTATGTTATTTCCACTCAGTGGTGATGGACAATATCACATGGTATTGTTGATTTTGTTGTTTTTTCTTTTCTTCTTTCTAATATATAATCTGTGCAGATTGGTTTTTTGTTGTTTTGGTTTGTTTGTTTGT
>JASPKP010001941.1:2500-7500 GCA_030674155.1 Stramonita haemastoma | reverse complement strand
GAGATGGGCGCCTTCCTTAATATGCTGGCCCCTAGAGAAGCTGAGATATCTGATGCCTTTTAAGCTCTCCAACGACCACATAGGTTATGGACACACTTTTGACTTTACATATGTATTTCTTACTTTTTCATCGTTTGAAAGCGAACGGAACGATTTCAAGGTAGTGAGTATAACTATTAGGAATGTTTGTACTATTCTTTTTTGTTCAGATAGGCGGAATTTAAAGTGTCCTAAAGACTGCTTTGTTGATATTTCTTTTCTCTCCTCTCCCCTCTCTTTCCTACCCTGTCCCTACTTTAGAAAGCAGCATAGATTTTTCCCAATGTCTATACTATTAATTTCTGTGATTTGTGTAGACACTTCTGTCAGGTTCAGAACATTGAGTCGCTGCGAGGCCATTAAAGTTAGGACCCACTAAAAAAAACAAACTACAACACACACCACAACCCAAAACGGTCATGTAAATGTATGTATACACACGACTTGCTGCTTCTATCGTTTGAATGAGCAAATGGACTGCTTTGAACTTGAAGTGCTTTGACAAGTTGACACTTATCCTAAACCCACCTTCCCCCTCTGGCCCCCTCCCCCTTTCCCCTCCCCTCCTTCTTTCCAAGAACCATCCATCATAAACTTTTTTTTTTCAAGACTCTATGGGTGCATCTTTGAAACCCTCACTCTCTCTCTCTCTTTCCTTTCGTCTTCAAAGCCCCGAGTTTAGTGACGAGGACATGCAAGGGTGCATCAGTTTACCGCAGTTTGGCCTGATGTCCTTTGCTGTTTAGAAATTGAATGTAAGGGGGGATCTTGGCGCGTGTTTGATCTTTGAGAGTTTAGAGAGAGAGAGAGTTCAATCCTGTGTGTGTGCTGTGCCTTGGTGCTATGCTTGCTAGCCACGAGGGGCACTTACTTTCTGGAGGAATTATTTTGTGGATGTAGGGTGTTTTTTTGTGGGGCTGGCTTGTCGGAGGTTTCAAAGCTGTGGGGCGGTGTGTGTGTGTGTGTGAAAGTTTTTGACGGTGGTGTGTGTATATGTTTTAATGTTTGATCTTTTTTTTTTAAATATCTTTTTCTTGATTTTGTGTGAAGATGGGTTTTGAATAGTAGCTATTCAAGCAAAGGAAGAGTCTACTGATATAGCTGGACATGGTTTAACTGTGCGGCTACCTTCATGGTGGGCACAAACGGTCGCATATATACCAAAATCTCATTATTGGTGAACCTCGGAGCTTTAGTCGAGGAATGGGGGGGGGGGGGGGGGGGGGGGGGAGGACCTTCAGTTTTTCAAACTTGTCAGTGTGACGCTTCTTCTTCCTCTGCATCATTTCAACTCACCAAAATCTCTCACCGTAATTTTTAAAAAGTCTGTCAATACACCTTGGATAACAGTGACTTTTTTTTTCTAAAGTAGAAGAGCTGTGAATCAGTGCAAACCCATACACACACAAGAGCGAGCTGAAGCTTTTGAGTTAAAGTGATGTAGAAGTATTTATGGATTTTAGCTGTTTTGAGGCAGGATAGCTTAGTGGTGAGAGCACTCGATTTCCACCAGCCAATGTTAAGCAGCATCGATCGTGGTTACCAAGTGGGATGGGTGACAGTTTGCGCCTTGGCTTCAGTATAGCCCCCCACCCCCCAGTTCATTCAGCTGTAAATGGTTACCTGCCCTCTTTAGGGTCAGGGAAAGTAACACAGCAAGGGAGAGGAGATGGGCGCCGCCCTCAATATTCTGGCCCCTAGAGAAGCTGAGGTCTCTGACACCTCGCTCCCCTACGACCACATAGGTTATGGGACACCTACCATTCTTTGAATATGAAGAATTTTAGGACTTTAGTCCACAAACCCCTGTGGTCCACGTTCTTTTCTGAGAAGAGTCTGTAAGTTGCCTAAGAGCTGATGGTTACATGTTCACTTTTTTGTACGTTTCTAAGCCTTGGGAGTGTCTTTACAAGACCGCGAAACTTCCAACACACTTTGTAAAGCGATAATTATAATTATAGTTTCAGATACACTTTTTCCTTCTCTCTTTGGAATGTGGAAACACACTCTTTTGAACTCCCCCAAAAGCTTTTGACAGCTTGAGAGACAGGGACGGGATAGCCTGGTGGTTAGAGTGATGCACTTGTGATCTGCTGACCCGGGTTCGAATCTCGTTCAAGAGGAGTTATTCCTCGGAGTTAACATCATTGCCGACTCCACTCCCCTTCAAAAGTTCTTCGGATGAGACTTTAAACCCAGGTCCCGTACCGTGTGTGAACGCGCGCAGAACATCTTGCACACACGTTAAAACCCGCTCCGCTTTTCGGACGAGTGGGCCATTGTGTGCCGGTGGGAACGGATGACAACACTGACAAAACTGCATACACACGGGGACTGCATGTAAAAAGCACATGAGTAATTATTCCATTATCCTCGAAATAAAAGAATAAATAGATAGATAGATAAATAAATAAATAAATAAAAATAAATAAATAAGTGAATAAAGTAAACAAATAAATAGATAAATGACTACAATCCTGCACAGTCTCTCTGTCATCTCTCTTACAAAATCTCAAACAACCCCTTTCTAAATTCTTTCTTTCTTTTGCAGCTCTCTTGTACCTGGCTGACCATACCAGCATACTGTGGAGAAGAAAACGGACATCACACCACGCAGCAGTGAGTCCCTTCTGAAGGAAGGCCGTGTGGACACACACACACACTCCCCATCTTGGACATTCTACTGTATTATAGGGCCTACTGCCTGATGCCTGCCTGCTTGTCATACTGCAGAGCTTCTTAGGTGGTGAGTGTGCCAACTATGGGTCTTGTTTGAATGCTGTGTGAGTTCACGTGGGTTTGTTTTTTATGATCAGCTGAATGTGGGGATGGATAGTGGTATAGTGGTGGTTTCTTTGATTTTCTAGAGCTTAGAGAGTTCTGTCTCTGTTCTGTCTGTCTTCGTGTGTCTCTGTTTCTGTATTCTGTGTGTGTGTGTGCGTGCGTGCGTGCGTGCGTGCGTGCGTGTGTGTGTTGTGTGTGTGTGTGTGTGTGTGTGTGTGTGCGCGTGCGTGTGTGTGTGTGTGTGCCTGTCTGTCTGTCTGTCTGTCTGTCTGTCTGTCTGTCTGTCTGTCTGTCTGTCTGTCTGTCTGTCTGTCTCTCTCTCTCTCTCTCTCTCTCTCTCTCTCTCTCTCTCTCTCTCTCTCTCTCTCTCTCTCTCTCTCTCTCTCTCCTCTCTCTCTCTCTCTCTCTCTCTCTCTCTTATATATATTTTTCTATTTTTTTGTATTTTGTACATATATATACATATGCAAATATACATATACCTGTGTCTCTGTCTGTCTGTCTGTCTGTCTGTGTCTCTGTCTCTCTGTCTCTGTCTCTGTCTTTCTCTGTCTCTGTCTGTCTGTCTGTCTGTCTGTCTGTCTGTCTGTCTGTCTGTCTGTCTGTCTGTCTGTCTGTCTGTCTGTCGTCCTCTCTCTCTCTCTCTCTCTCTCTCTCTCTCTCTCTCTCTCTCTCTCTCTCTCTTATATATATTTTTCTATTTTTTTGTTATTTTGTACATATATATACATATGCAAATATACATATACCTGTGTCTCTGTCTGTCTGTCTGTCTGTCTGTGTCTCTGTCTCTCTGTCTCTGTCTCTGTCTTTCTCTGTCTCTGTCTCTGTCTGTCTGTCTGTCTGTCTGTCTGTCTGTCTGTCTGTCTGTCTGTCTGTCTGTCTGTCTGTCTGTCTCTCTCTCTCTCTCTTCTCTCTCTCTCTCTCTCTCCTCCTCTCTCCTCTCTCTCTCTCTCTCTCCTCTCTCTCCCTCCCTCCCCCCCCTCCCTCGGCCTTGAGAGATCTCAAACTTTTCGTCATCTTTTTCAAAAGAATTAGTGGATTTACGTTTTGTAAGGAGACTTGTCCAAGTTTAAAAGCCCTAGGCGCTGGCTGTGTCCGGGTTTTTTTGGACAATGTTGTGTGTTTTGCATGTACTGTTTGCTCTTCTTACTTTTTTGATATCGTCTTGATCTTTTTAACATGGACTTTGGATAAAGATGCTATACAATAAAAGGGAACAGTCTCCCTATATGTATTTTAAGGTTTGTTTCTATTTTTCAAACTTTTTAGTATGAAACTTTTTCTCTTCCTCTACTTTAACTAACAGAAAATCACCAATGGTCTTCTTGCATTCTTGCAGTCTGTAAAATATGATACGCGTCTGCTGCAGTGGCTTTTCACGTAAAGTTTGGAGTCACAGTGAAACTTTTCTATCCAGGAGGCACATTGATTAAGCAATGTATTTGCTTTTTTTTTTCTTTTCATCAAGTCATCCACCTGTTAACACCCCTCCCCCCCCCCCACACCCCCGACAAAAAATAGAAAAGAAAAAATGCAACAGACTCATGAGTTGGCCTAAGGACAAGAGCGAGTGTTTAGTTAACAGTTTTGAAGTGAATGTGGGGGGTTATTTTGTTCCTTCGTTAGAGCTCTGATGCTTACCAATGGTGAAACTCTGCGTTTCTGCTCACCATTAAGGTAGCTGCATTCTGACTTCAGGAGCAAATATGATTATAGGGGCTTTTTTTTTGCTGTTTTGTCCTCCATGAATGTGACAAGATTTCAGGTGCTTAACTTCTTACATACCTGATAATTATGTCTCCCTTTTCCCCTCGCCTTCTCTCTTCCAAAAAATCGTCCTGAGTTCTGGAAGAGGTGATGGCTGCATGCACTTTTCACTTTTGTGTGCTTCTAGGCCTTGGGGTGTCTGTCTTTACAGGAGCGTTAACCTTCAGACATACTTTATTTTTTAAAGTGAGATATGCTTTACACACGCTTTGCTTCCATCTGTTAGACGTGTAAGTGCACTGCTTTGAACTTTCCGAGGTTTGGACAGCTTGAAACTGTATAACCCTGGCATCATCTCCACTCTTCTCCCTTTTTTCTCTCTTTCTTGAAACCACCTTCCCCCTAAAACTCTCCATCGTACAGTTAATGTATGAAAAGAGAAAGAGAGAGAGAGAGAGAGAGAGGAG
>JASPKP010001940.1:12500-25520 GCA_030674155.1 Stramonita haemastoma | reverse complement strand
TTTGGGTTTGGGGAGACCGTTTGCGGTCTTGGCTTCGCCCAGGTCCCCCATTTCCCCCCGCAAAAAAAGGGGGCTCCAGCTGTTTCGATCTTTTCCCCCAGATTCTTTTTCGCAGGGGGTTATAGAAAAAATGAAACAAAATGGAGGTTTTGTTGACTTTTTTCTACCCCCTTTTTTGTTAGGGCTCTTTTTTTTATTTTTCTATTAGTCATCGTAAAAAAAAAAACTGTAAAAAAGGGGGTAACGGGAAAAAAAAAAACTCCAGTTTTAAAATGTAAATAAGAGAGATAATCTGAATGTGGGTATTTGGGGGTTTTTTTACTACACACTTTTCACAACGTTTTGTGGTTTTTTAAAAAAAAAAATTGTTTTCCAGAGTGACATTTTAAATTTTATTTACCAAAAAAAAATGCTTTTAAAAAAAAAACATGTCAGTAAGTGTACATTTGGGGAAAAAATATTCCCCAAAAGGGGAAACTGGCTTTTTTTTTTTCCGTTACCAAAAAAATTTTGAAATGTGGAAAAAAAAAAAAATATCAGTTTTTTCCCAAAAAATCTCATTCTTCCCCTTTTTTTTAAAGCCTTCTCTCCTTTCTATCCCGCTTTTGGGTTTTTAAAACGGTTTTAAATTCCAACTTGGTTAATCGTCAAAAAATCATATGTGGTACTATCAAACTCAAAAAAATAAAACCAAAAAATTTTAAATTTTTGTAAGTGAACGTTTTTTGTTTTTAATTTTTTAAAATTTTTTTTTCGGCTGTAATTTTGACTGATCTCTTTTTTTTACATTCCCGCTAAAATTTTTTATTGATTGATTGATTTTTTGATTTTTTGATTTTTTTATTGATTGATTGATTGTTTAAAATTTATTGATTTATTCTTTTATTCAGGAAAAAGGAATAAGCCTCATGTGTTTTTTTTACTTTGGTCCCCGTTTGTATGCATTTTTTTTAATTGCTTTTGTTCCCCGGCAAAAATTTTGCCTATTCATACGAAAAAGGGGGGAAAGGTTTTAAAGGGTTTGCGAAGAGGGTTCTGCGGGGTGTTCGAAAACCGAGGCCTGGGTTTAAACAGTTCATCGGGACTTTGGGGAGGTGGAGTCGGCACTGTGTTAAACCCAGAAAAAAAATTCCTCGAGGGGGAAAACGACCCCCCGGTTGCAAATTGCGGCAAAAAGTTTTTTACTAGGCCACCCGGCCCCCCCCCCTTTAAAAAAACTGAGGGTTTAAAAACTATAATTCAATGACTATCCGAAAAAAATGATGGCAGAATATAAAACTCTTAGACAAAAAACCCAAAATTTTTACCAGAAAATGCCGGCAGAATTTTCCTTCTAGTTTTTTAAAAATTTTTACTTAAAAACCCTGAGGCAAAATTATAAACTCTCTAGAACTTTAAATTTTTACTCAGAAAACGTGGCAAAATTTTTAATTTTCTGAATACATTTTTTTTTCAAAAAAATGTGGCAGGTTAAATCTCTAGAAAAAATTTTTATTTAAAAAAAATGCCGGGAGAATTTACACCCCTTTAAATTTTTAAAATTTAGATAAAAAAAAATTTGGCGAGTTTTTCAATTTTTTTTACTCAACTTATCCAGAAAAATGGTAAAAAGGTTATTAAACTCTCCGGGAATAAAATTTTTTACTCAAAAGGGGGGTTTGGCAAAATTTTTAAAAAAATTTAAAAAGACATCCCATTTTTTCCCCGAAAACCAATGGCAGAATGTCAAGTCCCCCCCTTAAAAGACTTCCCTTTTGCCCAAAAATTTTTTTTCCCCGCGACGACCCCAACAAAGGGTTTTGGTGTACCTGAAAAAAAATTTAAATTTTTAAAAAACCCACTATATAACCCTACTTTTATTTACTTTTCAAATCTACCCTTTTCAAAAACTGACGTCCCCAAAAAATTGCACGTCGCAAAATTTAAAAAACAATCAGAGTGACGGCCCTTCAATCCATGATTTTTCACGTCTTTTTTCAAAAAGGTAAAACCGGGCCAACAGAATGAAAAACCTCAATGACGGGCCCTTCATCTCTGCTTCTCCCGGGGGCAGGAAAAAGGAATGTTTAGGAAAAAAGGAAAGGTACCGCGCAAATCTGGCACTATTTTTAGGGGGGTTTTTAAAGGGGCAGTTTTTCCGCGCAAACACTTGAATGCTAACCCCCCAGGGGGCCCCCTTAAGCCCCCGTTTTCCTTGCGGATTTGTCTTTGTGCTAAACCTTTTTTTCCCCGGGGTTCCCCCCCGTGCTTTGGGGGAAATTTTCTCTTTTACCGTTCTCCACCCCCCGGTTCCTATTTTTCACTTCTATGTGCTGGTCCACCTGTACTGCTTAGTAACTTAACTGCCTAACGCCCCCCTGTGCTGTGTGTTGATTTCTTCGTGAGTGTTTAAATTTTCTTTTTTTGCTTGGCACCGTCAGGCGCAAAGATTGCGCCTTGGATTTGGGATCAAAACTCGCAAGGCGAACCCCCCAAAAAAATTTAGGAATTTAGGGAATTTTGGGTTTTTAGGGCGTGGGGGAAACAGGGGGGACGGGTGTTGCAGAAGATGAAGGAGCAAAAAGTCCCGGGGGGGGCTTGGCAATGCGGGAAAAGGGGGGTGGCTGGACATTCAGGTCGAAAAATCCTTGCTAAACGATTGTCTTTTGGGTGTGCAGGAAATATTTAATGGTCCCATAAAAGAGAATTCCAATCAGTCATTTTTTCTTTTTTTTCCCTTGTTTTTTTCTTTGGGAAAAACCTTCCAGGTTTTGTCCCCCCTTTTGATCTAAAAGGGAGCCCCAAAATAAAAATAAGTGGAAGCTGACCTTTGCTTATTTACACACTTTTGTTTTTACGTGTTTTAAAAAACCCCCCTTTCTGGTCTTTTTTCAGTGTTGTTTTTGTTTTTCCTGTCTGTCTGTTGTCTGTCTGTCTGTTTTTTTTGTGTTTTTTTTGGGTACACTGATTGCTAAACCCCCAACCCAAAAACCCCAACCAAACACCCCACACCACACACCACATCCCAACACAAAACCCCACAAAAAGGAGAGAGAAAAGGGGAAGGGGGAGGGGAGGGGGGGAGGAAAGGGGGGAGAGAGGGGTGGGGGGGGGGAGGGGGATTTTGGGGTGGGGGGGGAGAGGGGGAGGGAGGGGGGGGAAAAAAGGGGGAGGGGGGGGGAAGGGGGGAGGGGTTGGGGGGTGGGGGGGGGGTTTGGGGGGGGGGGGAAAAGGGGGGAAAAAGGGGGGGGGGGGGTGGGGGGGGGGAAAAGGGGGGGTTTTGGGGGGGGGGTTTGGGGGGGTTGGTTTTGGGGAGGGGTTTTAAAATTTGGGGGGGGGTTTTTAAAAGGGGGGGAAAAAATTTTGGGGGGGGGGTGGGGGGGAAATTGGTGGGGGAAGGGGGTGGGGGGGGGTGGGGGGGGGTTTTTTAGAGAGAGAAAAAAAAAAAAAAAATTAAAAAAAACTTTAAAAAAAAAAGGGGGTTTTTAGGAAGGGGGGGAAGGGGAAGATGAGGAGGAGTGGGGGGAAGAGAGGGGAGGAAAGGGAGAGGAGAGGGGGGAAGGAGGGGGAAATAGGGGGGAGAGAGAGGTTTGGAGAGGAGAGGAGGGGAAGGGGGAGTTGTGTTTTTTTGGTGTTTTGTGTATGTGGTGTAAGTTTGTCCATCTGTCTGTTTTTTCTGTCTGTTGTTTTGTGTCTGGGTGTGTGTGTCTCCCTGTGTCCGTCGGTCTGTCTGTCTGTGGGTTGTCTTTGTGTGTGTGTCTCCCCTGTCCTCCGTCTGTCTGTCTGTCTTTTCTGTGTCTGTCTGTCTTGTCTATGTGTGTGTACAACTTGTCACGGGGGGCACTCACTCGTTGTCTGGGGGAAAAAGTCATTTGAAAATGTGTTGGACGTTTTTTTTGGTTCAACATGGGAAAAAAAATTTCCTTGAAAGTTTTTTTCAATATCCATCAAACAAGATAAAAAAAATTTTTTTTTTTAAACATACAAAAACATATGCCCCCCCCCAAAAATGCCCATCAGGGGGGGGGGGGGGGGAATTGCAGCCGAAAGCCACGCAGGGCAAAAACACACACACCACAACCCCACCCACACACACACACCAAAACCCCCTTGCGCCCCTCTTGCGTTTCACGAAAAATTTGTTTCGCTTTTCATAAGGGGGGGGCCATCGTGTGGGGGGGGAAAACAGATGACAATTTTTACAAAATGCATAAACGGAGACTATTTGTAAAAAAAAAGCTAGGAGGGGCTTTTCCCATTATCCCCCGAAAAAAGAATAAAGTTAAAAAAAAATTTTTTAAAAATACACACGGCCCCCCACCCCCCCAAAAATACCCACAAAAACACCACCCACCACCACACACACAAACACCCACACACACACCACAAACACAAAACACACACACACACCAAACCAAAAAACACACACAAAACCCCCAAAAAACCACACCCAAAACCCCCACCACACCACATCACACACACACACCCACATTTGCACACATCTTGTGCATACTTTAAATACTGTTCGCTTTTTGAAAGAGTGGGCCCTTTCCGTGTGCCCGGGGGGGGAACAGATGACAAGATTTAAAAAAAGGAACCACGGGGCGGATGTAAAAAAAGAATTGAGTGTTTTCCATTATCCTCGATATAAAAAAAAAAAATAAATAGATAAATAAATTATTTTTTTAATGTTTAAAAATAAAAAACCACTGCTACACAAGCGTGCAAGCGTGTCGGCTTGGACATGCAAAGCACGTACAACGTCAAGTAATTTTTGTAAGTGCCCCGGCAGACTCGTAAACCCTCAAGCCTTTTTAAAAATGTGGGGGACCCATTTGTTGGAAACCTTGAAGTTGCGCTCCCAGTCTTTAGAGCGGGAAAACCCGGGTAATAAGTAAGTTGGAGGGAAAAATTTACCCCCCCGCAGGGCCCCCCCCTCCCCCCTCTCCCCCCCCCTGGAGTGATCCCCTTGGGGAAAAGGGGGGCCCCCCCATACGAATTGTCCAGTATCGTGCAGGAGCCCCAGAAAAGTAACCATTTACAGCCCCCCCGGCCCCCCCGGGGGGGGGCCCAAACCCCGATTTTTCCTCAGGGATGGTGTCTTAAAAACCCCAAACCCGTATGCAAATTTCGTTTTTTTTTTAAAAAAAAAAATTTTTTCATCCGCTCCTCCCCGGGGGACGATGGCCCCGCTTTCCGAAAGGCGGAAAGGGGGGGTTTTTAAGGGGTGCGCAAGTTTTTCTGCGTGCGGGTTCGTCATGGGGTCTCGGGTTATAGTTTATCCGAGGCTTTTGCATTCGTTTGGGGTTTTTTTTTTTTAAAATGGGGGAAGGGAAAGTGCGAGGCTGGGTACGAACCAGAATCTTACAGTTTTCTTGCTGGCAGGCGAAACGCTTAACCTTTTCCCCCCACCTTTCCCCTTCCCCTTGGGGAGGGAAAACACAATGTCAGCCCCAATACCATGATTTTATAAGTTACAAAGGGGCCCAAAAATTGAGAAGGGGGGAGGGAAAAAAGGGGGAAAGGTAGGGGAGGGAGAGAGGAGAGGGGGGGGGAGGGAAAAGGGGAAAAAAAGGGGGGAGAGTGAAGGGGGAGAGGGAGAGAGAGAAAAGTTTTTTGTTGTGGGTTGTGTGTGTGTGTGTGGGGTTTTTGTTTTTTGTGTGTGTGTTTTGTGTGGTGTGTGTGGGGGGTGTGTGGGCCCTGGTGTTTAAAAAGGGGGTGGGTGTGTGCGTTGTGTGTGGTGTGTTGGTGTGGGGCGCGCCCCCGCGCGCAGCAGGCCCCCCGTTTTTTTTTTGGGGGGTTTGTGTGCATTATAAGTATAAAATTTTTTTACAAAATAATTTTTTTAAATTTTTTTTCTTCTTTTTTTTAAATTTCTTTATGATGTTTTGACGGACTCAAGATTCATTTTTCCGTAAATACTTTCTCACATTAAAAAATTTTTTTTTTTCTGAAAGGTACATCAGGGGGGGAAACATCGTTTTTTCCAAACACTCTGCCTGTGGTGTAAAACAGCCGGTCTCCTAGAACAGGTGTGGTTTTTTACACTGGTTTTCTTCTGACCGGTTTTCTGTATGAATTGAGTCTTCCACACTAAAACGGCACGATTTGCTTCCACGGGAACCCCCCAAATTTTCCCCTTTATCATCTTTCAGCGCAGCAGCAGCAGCAACGCAAGCCGCGGGGGAGGCGCACAGCGCGCAGCGAAAAAAAACCCCCAAACCCCCAAAAAACCAATTATCCCGATCTTCTATTTTAATAATTTTAATCATCATACATATATATATAAATACCCATATTAAATCAAACCCCAACCCCCCCCAACCCCCCCTTTTTTAATAATTTTAATCTAAAATTTTTTTCATCATCCCCTTAACCCCACTATCCCATCAATCTTTTAACCCCCTCAAACCAACTACCTCTAAACTCCATCTCTTCTTCTCATTCTTCTTCACTTCATCATCATATCTTCATAAATCTTCATCATCCCATCATCATAACCCATTTCATTCATCATTCATATCATCATCATCTCTCAGTGCCAGCCCTCGCCTTGAGGGCCAGGAAGTCTGCAGCTGTGAATGAAGGCATGGCACAAGGGTCTTGTCTTGACTTGTGGAGCCGAGGTTTCTTGGCTTGGGGGGGCATATCTTGACTTGTAGAGCGAGGTTCTTCTTGGCTTGGGGGGCCATATATCTTGGCTTGTAGAGCCGATTTCTTGACCTGTAGAGCCGATATCTTGACTGTAGAGCCAATATATTGACTTGTTAGAGCCGATATCTTGACTTGTGAGCCGATTATCTTGACTTGTAGAGCCGGTTTATCTTGACTTGTAGAGCCGATATCTTGACTTTTTAGAGCCATATACTTGATTGTAGAGCCGATTCTTGACTGTGAGCCGATATCTTGACTTGTAGAGCCGATATCTTTAGAGCCGACTTCTTGGCATTGTAGGAAGATGTTTTTCTTGACTTGTGGAGCACTGCTGTCCTCTTGCTCTTTGGCTTTGAAATGGTCCGTCCAGCTGACCCTGACCAGTGAATGGAGAGATTTCAAGATTCAAGATTCAAGATTTTAAATCGTCTTTGACCCCTTTGGGGCATGGAGGATTTCAGAAAACAAAATCAGCTGTAACATACATAGTTTTGCATTAACGGAATTACGTTCCTACAAAATACCTTTTACAGAAAATTAAAATATAGTCAGCCTTTTCATTAATATTATGCAACTTTTACCTTTATATGAATTTGTTGAGTTTTAGTACAGGCGTGATAACTGAGAAACGGTTTGTAGAGAGGAGAGAGATGAGAGAGAGGGGGAGGAGAGAGGAGAGAGAGTAGAGAGAGGAGAGGAGAGAGAGAGGGGAGAGATGATGAGGTGGAGGAGAGAGTGAGAGAGAGAGAGAGAGAGAGACTGGACAGACAGACAGACAGACAGACAGACAGGACAGACAAAACAGACAGACAGACAGGACAGACAGACAGACAGAAAGAAAGACAGAGGACAGACAGACAGACAGACAGAAGAGACAGACAGACAGACAGACAGACAGAGCAGACAGTCAGACCAGACAGAGACAGAGAGAGGGAAAAATAAGAAAAAAGAAAAAGAACTATGATGGGTGCTCAATGCCCCCCTTAATCCTCGATTATAAAGAATATTTAAAAATAATTTAAATTATATATTTTTCGGAAGGTGGTCATATGCTGGGGTGTCCTTGTTTATCCCCCCTAGAGTTTTCCCAATGAAGTATACCAGTTGACTAAAATTAAACATTTTTGACTTTTTCACTCAGGAAATTATTTTTTCAAGCTTTATATTCAATCCTCAATAGATTTTGCTTCAACCATGTGGGAATTTGCCAGTTGCCAAACACTTTAAAACCCGTTGTAACGCCCGCATAAACGTGCTATTTAAACTCGTCCTTTTGAAGAAAACAACTTTACTAGAAGCAGATTATACTCAGTTTAAAATATTTTCTCTTACCCCAAAAATATAAATATAACAAAAGCATCTGATGTACAAGATAATGGCAAGGAGCCATCCCCCCATCCTTAAAGATAAGTTTCCTATGAATCATTCCAGAAATACTGTAAAAGCCTGTTGTCCCCATCCCAAGAAATAGATTTGTTTTTCAAATCTAGGTTTACTGTACTCAGGCCCTATCTCTCTCTCTCTCTCTCTTCTCTCTTCTCCTCTCTCTCTCTCTCTCTCTCTCTCTCTCTCTCTCTCTCTCTCCTCTCTTCTCTCTCTCTCTCTCTCTCTCTCTCTCTTCTCTCTCTCTCTCTCTCTCTCTCTCTTCTCTCTCTCTCTTTTCTCTCTTCCTCTCCTCTTCTCTTCTCTCTCTTCCCTCTCCCTCTCTCTCTCTTGTTTTTTTGTTTGGGGTGTGTTGTGTGTGTGTATGTGTGGGTTGTTTGTGTGTGTTGCGTGCGTGCGTGGGTGCGTGCGTGCACCGTGCGTGCGTGAGCGTGCGTGTGTGTGTGTGTGGTGGTTGTGTTTTGTGTGTGTTTTTCCAAATCGAAATCATCATTGATTTCTTACTTCTATTCTTGTTCAGAATGAGTGCCTTTTTGTAACATTACCTCAATATTGTATCTCTGTCTTATTCCTTACCTGTTGTTTTTTCTCCCCTTTTATCAAACTCTTATGTTTTATGGGACTTATTTTGATGACAGATGGTGGTGGATTGATGTCTTCAGTCATTTAACCTCATCATATTCTGATGTTTGCTCCTTAATTATTGCGCTTTTTTTTGTTGTTTTTTTGTTTGTTTTGTTTTTTGTTTGTTTTGTTTTTGTTTTATTTCCTTTATTCAAATCAAAATTATCATTGATTCTTACTTCTTTTTCGTTTCTGAATGAGTGACTTTTTATACATTACCTTAATATTGTATCTCTGTGTTATTTCTTGCCTGTTTGATACTTGGTATGGTTCCTTACTTTTGATATTTGGATCATTATAATTGTTGTTGTGTAGTTATGGCTATTATTTTATTTTTTTCTATCTTAATGTTATCCCTGAAAAGGGCGGGGGACTGGATGTAAAAAAGCACGCGAGTGCTTTATCTATTATCCTCGAATAAAAGAATTTTGCCTTGCCTTGCCTTGCCTTGCCTTGTCTCTCTCTCTCTCTTCTCTCTCTCTCTCTCTCTCTCTCTCTCTCTCTCTCTCTCTCTCTCTCTCTCTCTCTCTCTCTCTCTCTCTCTCTCTCTCTCTCTCTCTCTCTCTCTCTCTCTCTCTCCTCTCTTCTCTCTCTCTCTCTCTCTCTTCTCTCTCTCTCTCTCTCTCTCTTCTCTCTCTCTTCCTCTCTCTCTCTCCCTATATTGTCTAAAAATGATTGCCGTCCATATTGAGAAATGCTCTATTCATATATTGCACTCTCTATTTTAATAATCATGTATATTAAATATAATTGATATTGTGTAAACTCAATTAATTATCCACTAAAGTAAGCTGTATAACTATGTCCATCATGATTAGGATTTGGTTATCAATGTGATCTATGACCATAATCATAAGACTAAGTGAGGTAGGTGTGTGTATGTGTGTGTGTGTGTGTGTGTGTGTGTGTGTGTGTGTGTGTGTGTGTGTGTGTGTGTGTGTGTGTGTGTGTGTGTGTGTGGTGTGTGTGTGTGTGTGTGTGTGTGTGTGTGTGTGTGTGTGTGTGAGTTGGGGTTTTTGGTTCAAAAACTTATGTTTTATGGGACTTATTTTGATAATAGATGGTGGTGGATTGATGTTTTCAGTCATTTAACCTCATCATATTCTCATGTTTGCTCTTTAATTATTGCACCTTTTTTTCTTTTCTTTTTTTCTTTTTCTTTCTTTTTTTCTTTTTTCTTTTATTTTCTCTTTTTTTTTTCTTTTGTTTTGTTTTGTTTTTGTTTTTTATTTCAAATCAAAATCATCATTGATTCTTACTTCATATATTCGTTTCTGAATGAATGCCTTTTGTAACATTACCTTAATATTGTATCTTTGTCTTATTTCTTACCTGTTGTTGTTGTTCTTTCTCCCCTTATATCAAAATCTTATGTTTTATGGGACTTATTTTGATGATAGATGGTGGTCGATTGATGTTTTCAGTCATCTAACCTCATCATTTTCTCATGTTTGATCTTTAATTATTACGCCTTTTTTGTTGTGGTGGTTTTGTTTTGTTTTGTTTTTATTTGGTTTTTTTTGTTGTTGGTGGTGTTTGTTTTTTTATTCAAATCAAAATCATCATTTATTCTTACTTATTATTTTCATTTCTGAATGAGTGCCTTTTTATAACATTACCTTAATATTGTATCTCTGTTTTATTTCTCACCTGTTGTTTGATACTTGGTATGGTTTCTTGCTCTTGGTATTTGGATCATTATAATTGTTGTTTAGTTGAGGCTATCTTTTTATCTTGATGTTATCCCTGAAAAGGGCGGGGACTGGATGTAAAAAAGCACACGAGTGCTTATCTATTATCCACGATAAAAGAATTTTGCCTTGCTTTGCCTTGCCTTGCCTTGCCCTAGAGATTTGTTCAAACCATAGTGTGTACTTTTTCTAAATCAGAATTATGCAGCCTTATGAAATGCCCATATCTCAGCCCCATATTGTAACACTGGCTGTATCTGGCTATCGAACAGCTTTAGAAATACGAAGGGTGAACTGTTTTCTAGTCTGCATAACGTCATTTGTATTGTCATTAACGTTTTCTGAGCTTTACCAGCCAAATCATCACAAAGTAAGAAGAAACTCAAAAGTTTTGCTGAGACATATATGCTCAGATATTTATAGCTGTTGACAATCTTCATTTCTGTGCCACCATATTATGCCCATCTCTCCCTTGAATCCAAATGTCCATCATTTTTATCAGCTACCATAGAGCAGTGGTTAGCGCCTTGGATTTCAGATTGGAAGGTCGCGGGTTCGAATCCCGTAAGAGTTATACGGACTTTTTTTTACTCTAGCTGGCTCCTACCCAGAGTGAGTGTTCTGTGGGCTCAATGGGAAGACTGGAACCACATAGTCGAGCTTCATCCACTTTACAGATGCGAGTTTGAGAGTGTTGCTGTAATTACCTGACCAACACTGCAGATGTCTGTATCTCTCGGGCCTGGTTGACGCCGGGATACATTATGACAGTAAGCGTAGAGTACAGCCCTGTCAAGTAGTCTCAAAACACATGCACCTCCATGTCAGCGTCATTACATCATCCTCATCATCATACATCATCATGCAATTAAAGAAAATGTCTCTGATTCGGTGGCCCCAGTTGCTCTGGTTTTATAGTGATTTCAGATTAGGTTTCCCTATACGCTTCTGTGCCTGTGTTGAGTTTGTGTCAAAGACTTTCGGGTTGGAGGTTGATGGGGGGGGGGGGGGGGTCATTGGAGGGACGTTGTGGTGGTCACCACCTCGGGTGGACATCTCACTCAGTCTGGCTCCGCGACTGAGGTAATACCGATGTTTTTGTTTTTTTGGTATTTTTTGTTTTGTGTGTGTGTGTTTTAAGTTTTGTTGCCTCGTCATCTGTAAAGTCCCCGTCCTGCTGTTCCCACGCCGTTCATCTCAATCTCCCCGCCACAGCCATACCCAGGTTCGTTATGTCTCATCCCCAGGGTTGGAAGTCCACAGGGAGCTTATCAATATTAGGCCGCCATGGGGCCACCAGCCAGAGGGGCCCTGCACTTCTGCTGGGTCACTTTGATGGTGTTCAGTAATGCCTGTTCTGAGCTAACATACGCAGGACACCACTACTAAGCTCCCTATTAACGCCAATACTAGCTCAGTCGCGGAACCACACACACACACAAAACACACACACACACACACAAACACAAACACACACCACGCACACACACACAAACACAAACACATACACACACGCGCGCGCGCGCACACACACACACACACGTACACACGTACACACACACACACAAACACATACACACACACGCACGCGCGCGCGCGCGCGCACACACACACACACACACACACACACACACACACACACACACACACACACACACACACACACACACAGAGTCTATATCTCGACAACCCTGTCCAGAACTGAATACTCAAAGCTAACCAAGCCAGTGATCTTCAGCGAATTATAAATGGCGAAGAAAGAAAATGTGTCTAAAATATTACAAACAAACAAAATGAAAAAGCACAATAACAACCACGGTATTTTGGGGTTTTGTTGTTGTTTATTTTCCAGAGGTCGCATACAAACAACCAACTAAAACAAAACACAACAAACAAATGCTGCTAAAGGTAGTCAGTCACATATTGATTGTCCGATTGGCTGTTAATATTCCATTGATTGTTTTTCAAAAAGCCCTAACACATATCATTCACTCATTTATACTCTCTGTCTGTCTGTCTGTCTGTCTGTCTCTGTCCCTCTCTCTCTCTCCTCTCTCTCTCTCTCTCTCTTCTCTCTCTCTCTCTCTCTCTCTCTCTCTCTCTCTCTCTCTCTCTCTCTCTCTCTCTCTCTCTCTCTCTCTCTCCTCCCTCCCTCCCTCCCTCCCCCTCTCTCCTTCTCTCTCTCTGCCTCTCCCTCCCCCTCCCATCTCACTCTCTCACCGCTCCCTCCCCCCTCCCTCCCTCCCACTCTCTCTCTCCCTGTTACACCCGTGTTTTTTTTTCTTGAATGTTCTTCTCAGTCTTGGGCCAGGGTCCGACCGAGTCTTTCGCTCTAAGACCAGGCATGGGAGGCATCTGTGAAGCAATCGCTGTCCCCAAAACCTCCCCCAGACCTGGAGAAGGGGGAAGAGTCCTGGTCATCTTCCCACGCGTTGCGGCGGCTGTTCTCTCGGTCAGTCTGTTCCTCCATCCAGCTAGAACTGACCAGTAAAAGAGAGAGAGACATGTTTGTTTATAGGATAGCTGAAAGGACAATTGAGAGAGAGAGAGAGAGAGAGAGAGAGAGAGGAGAGAGAGAGAGAGAGAGAGAGAGAGAGAGAGAGAGAGAGAGAGAGAGAGAGAGAGAGAGAGAGAGAGAGAGAGAGGAGAGAGAGAGAGAGAGAGAAGGAGAGAGAGAGAGAGAAGGGGG
>JASPKP010001940.1:0-7500 GCA_030674155.1 Stramonita haemastoma | reverse complement strand
AGAAACAAACCCTGGGTGACAAATGAGGTTCTTGACCTCTGCGACAAAAGAAGAGAACTTAAGAAACAAAAGTTCACAAGTCAAGAAGCTTACAAGAAGTACATGGATAGCCACAGAGAAGTGAGGAAAAAGATGAGAGAAGCCAAAGAAGCGTGGATAGAAGAACAATGCAACAACATCGAAGCTGGAATGACCAAGGGAAACAGCAAAACAGCTTACGACACTTTGAAAGCACTAACGAAAACCACACAGCCTAAAGCCTCTGTTATTGAAGACAAAGAAGGAAATCTTTTAACGGAAAACAATGCCATCCTCCAACGCTGGACAGAATACTGTGAGGGATTGTACAACTACCCACTACGCCCAGATACCAACATAGTTTCTGACAAACCCCCTGAACACCAAGATAAAGACCCACCAATACTAAGGTGTGAAGTAGATGCAGCTATTAGACAATTGAAGAAGGGGAAGTCCCCTGGAATCGATAACATCCCAGCTGAACTCATAAAAAATGGAGGGAATGAAACAGCAAGGCGATTCACAGAACTTTGTCAGAAGATCCACGACACCAAAGAATGGCCAAAAGAATGGACACAGTCTCTTGTAATACCCCTGCCAAAGAAAGGAAACCTCAAACAATGCCAGAACTACAGAACCATCAGTCTCATAAGTCATCCTAGCAAGATCATGCTGCAGGTAGTCCTCAACAGACCGAAAAACCAAGCGGAAAAACTCCTGGCAGAAGAACAAGCGGGCTTTAGACCAAAACGCAGCACAATGGAACAAATTTTCAATCTGAGAATTCTGATAGAGAAGCATCTCCAACACCAAAAAGACTTGTACCACAATTTCATAGACTTCAAAAAGGCCTTTGACAGGGTATGGCATGACGGCCTCTGGCAAGTACTCAGGCACTTCAACATTGACAGCTGTCTAATTGAAGTCATCAAAGCTCTGTACGAGAACGCAGAAAGTGCAGTTTTTATGAATAATCACGTGGGCGAGTTCTTCAAGACCACGGTTGGGGTTCGCCAGGGCTGCCTTCTCTCACCTGTACTCTTCAACCTCTTCCTCGAAAACATCATGACAGAGACACTGCAAAACCACCACACTTCCATCTCCATTGGTGGAAGACCCCTTTGCAACCTCAGATTTGCAGATGACATTGACCTCATGGGCAGCAGCAAACAAGAACTGCAAATCCTCACAGACAATTTAACAGATCGAGCGAGCGCATACGGCATGGAGGTCAGTACAGAGAAATCAAAGATCATGGTCAACAGCGCGAGTAATGACATCACGGAAATAAAGATGAATGGAGAAACACTAGAAGAGGTGAGCCAATTCAAATACTTAGGCTCCATCCTAACAAAAGATGGCACATCAAACAATGAAGTGAAAGCTCGCATTGCAACAGCAACATCTGCTCTAGTCAGACTCGAGAAGATCATCAGAAGCAACAACATCAGCTTCTGCACCAAATACCACCTTTACAAATCCCTCGTGATATCTATCCTCCTATATGGCTGTGAATCATGGACTCTGACAGCAGAGTTAGAGAGGAGAATCCAAGCATTCGAGAACAAGTGCCACAGAAGACTCCTCAAAATATCATACAAAGAACACAAGACCAATAACTATGTGAAAGAAGAAATCAAAAAGCGTGTGGGCCCCCAAGAGCCTTTGCTCTCCACCATAAAGAGGAGAAAGCTGATGTGGTTTGGTCACACCACAAGACACAACACCCTAGCAAAAACCATCCTGCAAGGAACAGTCGAGGGCAAGAGAAGAAGAGGCCGCCAAAAGAAATCATGGGTTGACAACATCAAAGACTGGACCGCCCAACCCCTGCAACACCTCCTACTAGCCACACAGGATCGTGAAGCATGGAAAAAGATCTCTGTTGCGTCTTCTCTCATGTCCCCCCTACGTCCTTTGGGACATGGGACTGAGTGAGTGAGTGAGTGATTATTCCTGTTCCATTATCAAGTTTCTTTGTGTGGTGGGTGGGGGGGTGAGGAGTTTGGTTGTTGATTTTTATTTTATTAAAAAAAAATGTTAACACCTCTATTATTTTTTTTCCGTCTAATATCACTAAAAGTGAACAGACGTAAAATTGAAGACAACAACAACAACAAGACACACACACACACACACACACACACACACACACACACACACACACACACACACACACACACACACACACACACACACACACAACACACACACTACAACACACACACACACACAACACACACACACACACACACACACACACACACACACACACACACACACCAACACACACACACACACACACACACACTACAACACACACACACACACACACACACACACACAACACACACACACACACACACACACACACACACACACACACACACACACCACACACATAGCTCGCCTATCCCGTTCCTGTTGGCACAGATCGCAGATGTCCAGTGGACTCATCTGAAACCATCCCAGTACAATACGGTTATGTCCAGTGGACTCATCTGAAACCATCCCAGTACAATACGGTTATGTCCAGTGGACTCATCTGAAACCATCCCATTACAATACGGTTATGTCCAGTGGACTCATCTGAAACCATCCCAGTACAATACGGTTATGTCCAGTGTCCTCATCTGAAACCATCCAGTACAATACGGTTATATCCAGTGGACTCATCTGAAACCATCCCAGTACAATACGGTTATGTCCAGTGGACTCATCTGAAACCATCCCAGTACAATACGGTTATGTCCAGTGGACTCATCTGAAACCATCCCAGTACAATACGGTTATGTCCAGTGTCCTCATCTGAAAACATCCCAGTACAATACGGTTATGTCCAGTGGACTCATCTGAAAACATCCCAGTACAATACGGTTATGTCCAGTGGACTCATCTAAAACCATCCCAGTACAATTACAAGAGTGGAGTCAATGGGGGGGACTTACTCTTCTTGAAAGTAAGTGTGGGCTTGTTTCATTATTTCTTTTTCTTTTTCTTTTTATTTATTTATTTAATTTATTTTTCTATATCGTGGATAATGGAATAAGCAATCGTGTGTTGTTGTTTTTTTACATCCAGTCCCCGTGTGTATGCAGTTTTGTCTATGTCATCTGTTCCCACCGGCACACGATGGCCTACTCTTACGAAAAGCGGAACAGGATTTAAACGTGTGCGCAAGCGTGGGACCTTCGACTACTGGCTGCGAACAACATAAAATCCGACCATCTCTGGAACAACGTCAAATCCGACTACCCCTGAAACAACGTCAAATCCGACTACTCCTGAGAGAGCAACAAA
Organism: Stramonita haemastoma; assembly: GCA_030674155.1. Lineage (NCBI taxonomy): Eukaryota > Metazoa > Mollusca > Gastropoda > Neogastropoda > Muricidae > Stramonita > Stramonita haemastoma. The sequence goes on along the minus strand of JASPKP010001940.1, from coordinate 4,182 downwards.
CCTGACTACTCCGTGGGTGCTGCGCTTGCACCCACATCAACTTGTCCCTGAAGGCTATATTGCCACGAGGACGTAAAACTCACCCTTTTCAGACTTATTCGGGGGCGGGATAGCTCAGTGGTCAGAGCGCTCGCTTTCGCCCAAGTCAAGTTAAGCAGCGTCGAGCGTGATTACCAGTCGGATGGGTGGCCGTTTTCGCGCCTTGGCTTTATTACAGTCCCCCCAGTTCACCCAGCTGTAAATGGCTACCTGCCCTCTTAAGGGTCAGGGAAGGTAAAGCAGCGAAGGAGAGGAGATGGGCGCCACCCTCAATATGCTGGCCCCTAGAGAAGATGAGGTCTATGACGCCTTGCTCCCCTACGACCGCCTAGGTTATGGGACACCTTTACCTTTTTACCTTTACCTATTCTTATTTTTATTTTATTTTATCTTATACCACTTTATGTCACAGCAGATTTCTCTGCGAGAAATTTGGGCTGCTCTCCCCCAGTGGAGAGAATACGTCGCTATAAGTGCAGCGCCTACCCATTTTGTTTGTTTTGTTTGCTTTTTCTTGTATGTAACTATATTTTTGTCCCTATCAGAATTTTGCCAAGGACAACCCTTTTGTTGCCGTGGGTTCTTTTATGCGCGCTAATTAATGATGTGTAACACACGGGATTTCGGCCTACTGTCTCATCCGAAAGACAAGCACCCAGACCACCACTCATGGTCTGATGGATGGGGGGAAAGTTATGGGCCCAAACGGGATTCAAACCACCGCAAACAAAGCGTCCATATTGGAAAGCTGTGGTATCAGTCACCACATGGAAAGCAAACCTTCTCCTGCTGCCAGGTACAGCAGCAGTTATGCCTGTGGATTTATTAATTTATTTATTTACTTATTCCTTTATATCGAGGATAACGGAATAGGCAATCATATGCTTTTTTTTACATCCGGTCCCGTGTACAGCAGTTTTGTAAATGTCATCTGTTCCCACCGGCACACGATGGCCTACTCTTACGAAAAGCGGAACAGGATTTAACATGTACGCAAGATGTTTCTGCGTGCGTTCGCACACACGGGTCCTCGGTTTATAGTCTCATCCGAAAGACTGGATCCGTGGTATAGAGGTAACGCGCCTTGCCTAGAGAGCGAAATGTCTGGGTCCGAGTGTGTGGTGGTAGTAAACTGGTCGTAGAACTGGTAGCAGAAAAAGCACAGATATGTAATCTGAATGTAGGTCAGTTTAAGCCTTACACACATTTGCAACAATTTTGATATTTGGTAGATTATCCTTCTTTTGAATATTTTCACAAATCTGGACATTTTGCGATATTTGCATGAAATTAATGCCAAGAAAAATTTGAAAGGGAACTCCCAGTAAAGTGTACAAAATAGGTAAAAATATTTCACAAGCAACTGGTTCCCTTGTTCACCTGTACCTAAAAATAAGACTAATAAAGAAAAATAAATACCAGTTCATGCATTACGTCTTATTCATTTTCTTTTTCTTTTTTTTATTGATAGTTTCTTTCTTTTCTATCCGGCTGTATGATTCATGGGAAAAAATACTTGCACTTCAGTCAACGTTACTAACCTTCTAAAATCATATTGTAGTATTATCAAGTTTAATGACTACACCCCAAAATCATCAATGAAGCAAGTGAATGAATGAAGAGAGTGAATAAATGTAAGTCTAGTTTGTAACACACATTTTGGATTCTGTAATGTGTGACTGGTCTGTACTAACACGAACATTTCCCAACTCAGCTTCAGAAAACTAGTGGCACTGCTATCATCTCTAAGACATTCATATTCAGAAAACTGATAGCAGAACTATAAACTCTCTAGACTTATAACTTATATTCAGAAAACTCAGGGGAGAACTATACACTCTCTAGACATATAATTTATATTCAGAAAACTGATAGCAGAATGATCAGTTCCCTCCCTCAAGACCTACCTTGACAAGAAATGTTTTCCAGTGACTCCAACAACCAAGGATCTGGATGTGTCTGAACCAAATTTTATTGTTAGAAAAAAAATCAACCATACCCCCAACATTTATATACTTTTGGTACACTAACCCATTACAACAAATATGACGTCACTAAAAGACACGTCAGCAAAGCCAAGCTAATCAGAGTGAGGGATCTCCAATCACAATCACAGTAATTTGTTTCATTATCACCTCTAAGTAAAACCAAACAGAGTGACAAGTCCTCAATGATATCTGCAACCTTTGCTTTTCATAGAGTAAGGGAATGGGAGATATGTCAGACAGCATGGAAATACACTCTTTCCAATCTAGCACTCATCTACTGACACTTGTAAATGGAACTATCCTCCACTCTACAAATCACTTGACACCTATGAACTGTCTCACACACCAGTGAAGACATCATCTTAGGTCCAGTCTCCTTGCTGGATCGTCCATTCTGCTCACCTGTCTTAGCACCTAGGTATTGTCCCTCCCCTGCTAGAAGCAGTCTCCCTCTGTACCTGCCCTCCTTCCACAGGTTCCTACCTAGCACCTCTCTGTGCCCTATGTCACACCTGTGCTGCTTAGTAACTTAACTGCCTAAACGTCTACCTCTGCTGTAGTGCTGATTTCTTCATCAGTGCCTGAATTGGTTAAGTGTGCTTGGCACATGCTGGAAGGGTGGTAGGACAGAAGACTATTCAGGTGGCTGTCCTTGCTAAATGATTGTCTTTTAGGTGTTGCAGGAACATATTGTTAACTGCCTAAATGTCTATCTCTTCCCTGTCCTTTTCTCTGTCACTGCTTGAATTGTTGATGTGTATTTGTCAGCCTGTTTGAGGAGGTGGGGTGGGGGTTAGAACTAAAGCTATTTTCTTGGCAGTCATTGCTAAATGATTGTACTTTAGTGTGTTACAGGAACTACCTCCATGACTGTGGCCCTAGCTCTCTGTTGTAGGGTAAAAAACCTTGTCAGGTTATTTTCTCTCATATGTTACCCTCTTCACAACTGACTGGCCAAGCATGAAAGTAGTATATTACGTTTGCTAGTTAGTTATTCATCATTCTCTTTCTGGGGTTTTTCCCCTTGATTGTATTATAGTCCAAGTGGAGTTAGTTTAGAAACTGTACCAACCAAAGCTGCTTGCATAGTCATCTCTCCCTCCCCATCTCTCTCTCTCTCTCTCTTCTCTCTCTCTCTCTCTCTCTCTCTCTCTCTCTCTCTCTCTCTCTCTCTCCTCTCTCTCTCTCTCTCTCTCTCTCTCTCTCACTCTCTCACACACACACACACACACACGTACGCACGCACGCACGCACGCACGCACACGCACACACACACACACCATTCTTAACCCATCATTTTATGTATAATTTTTTTTAGCAAATCTCTCTCTGTCTCTGTCTGTCTGTCTGTCTGTCTGTCTGTCTGTCTGTCTGTCTGTCTGTCTGTCTGTCTGTCTGTCTGTCTGTCTGTCTGTCTGTCTGTCTGTCTGTCTCTCTCTCTCTCTCTCTCTCTCTTCCCAACAATCTCTCAAGGACAGCACACACATTATTTATTTATCTTATTTATTTATTTATTTATTCATTTATTTGTTGTTTTATATCGAGGATAATGGACTAAGCGCTCATGTTTTTTTTAAATCCAGTCCCCGTGTGTATACAGTTTTGTAAATATTGTCATCTGTTCCCACCGGCATACAAAAGCCTACTCTTACGAAAGGCGAAACAGGATTTAACGTGTGCGCAAGATCTTCTGCGTGTGTTCGCACACGGGTCCTCAGTTTATAGTCTCATCCAAAAAACTTTTGGGGAGAGTGGAGTCAGCACTGATGCTAACTCCACAGGAAAAATCTGCTCAAACGGAATCGAACCCGGTTCGTCAATTTGTGAGTGCAATGTTCTGACCACTAGGCTATTCCGTCCCCCATAAACAAATCTAGCAACACTGTGCTCAGGCAAGTCTATCTATCAGTTTTTCAGAATTAAGCGTTTCTTGACATATGCGATAGCTGAGTGGTCAAAACTGTTCGACTTCAATCCCATGAGTCCATGAAGTCATGGGTTCGAATATCGGCAGCGTCTGGTGAGTGAAGGGTTGGGATCATTTACCATCTCCTGGATCAACTTTAAGTGCAGACCTGCCAGCGCCTTAATTTGTGTATGTACACACACACACACACACACACACACACACATATATATATATATATATAGAGAG
>JASPKP010001939.1:22500-25521 GCA_030674155.1 Stramonita haemastoma | reverse complement strand
TGGGTTTTGCTGTAAGTATGTGGTAACAGGGAGGGGAAAACACAGTATGATGGTAAACAGGGATGCTATACAGTATGGGGTAACAGGGGCTGTCAGTATGTTTGGTAACAGGGATGTACACGTATGTTTGGAAAAGGGATTGCTACACAGTCTGATGGTAACAGGGATGTTTTTCAGTATGATGGTAAAAGGGATGCTATACGTTGAGGTAACGGGATGCATACGCACTGACCCAGTACCGAGGGGAAAACGGGGTTGTATACCCCACGCCCAGTATGATGGTAACAGGGATACTGTACAGAACTGACCGTACTGATGGTAACAGGGATGTTTATACGTCTGAGGTAACAGGGGGATGCTATACAGTATGGGTAACAGGGTTGTATACAGTACTGCCAGTATGATGGAAACGGGTAACTATACAGGACTGATGGTAACAGGGATGGATACACCACTGACCATATGTGGAAAACAGGGTGTTTTAAAAAGCTTTGTCCAGTATGATTTTTGCAAGGATGCTATACAGCACTGCCAGTATGTGGTAAGGGGGGGTTTTGCTAAAAGGGGGACTGATGGAAACGGGGTGCTATCAGTACGATGGTAACGGGGGTTGCTTAATATGATGGTAACGGGGGGTGCTTACAGATGATGGTAACGGGGATGCTTTTTACAGTACTGACCAGTACGATGGTAACGGGATGTATACAAAAAACTGTGGTAAAGGGGGAGCAATACGTACTGACCAGGCTGATGGTAACGGGGAAAGTTTCCGGTATGACCAGGACTGATGGTAACAGGGATGCTATACGGATGTGGTAACAGGGATGCTTTTAAACAGGACTTTTTGGTAACGGGATGCTTTACGTATGATGGTAACAGGGGCTATACGTTGACCAGGACTGATGGTAAAGGGATGCTTTACGGGACTGTGGTAACGGGGGATGCTTACAAAAATGATGGAACAGGGTTGCTTCAGTACTGCCCCAGGACTGATGGTAAAAGGGATGTAACAGGACTGTGGAAAAAAGGGGGTTGTTTTTACAGAAGATGGTAAAAGGGATGCTATAAGTACTGATGGTAACAGGGGTGCTTTACAGAACTGATGGTAAAAGGGTTGTTTAAAACAGGATGATGGTAACAGGGATTGCTGTACAGTACTGATGGTAACAGGGATGTATACAGGATTTGATGGTAACGGGTGCTATACAGTATGTTTGGTAACAGGGATGCTTACATAAATGTGGTAAAGGGATGCTATACAGTTGACCAGTACTGATAGTAACAGGGATGCTATCGTACTGTTGGTAAGGGGGGTGCTTACAGTACTGATTGGTTAACAGGGTGCTTTATTTACTGTCAGGACTGATGGTAACAGGGATGCTATTACAGGACGATGGTAACAGGGATGCTTTTACAGTACTGACCAGTATGATGGTAACAAGGGATGCTATCAGTACTGTGGTAAAAAAGGGATGCTATACAGTACTGATGGTAACAGGGATGCTTTACAGACGATGGTAACAGGGATGCTTCCCCAGTATGTGGTAACAGGGAGCTATCACCACTGACCAGTACTGATGGTAACAGGGATACTGTACAGAAATGACCAGTACTGATGGTAACAGGGTATGCTATACAGTACTGATCAGAACTGATGGTAACAGGGATGCTATACAGTACTGATGGTAACAGGGATGCTATACAGTACTGATGGTAACAGGGATGCTACACGTACTGATGGTAACAGGGATGCTATACAGTACTGATGGTAACAGGGATGCTGTACAGTACTGATGGTAACAGGGATGCTATACAGTACTGATGGTAACAGGGATGCTGTACAGTACTGATGGTAACAGGGATGCTATACAGTATGATGGTAACAGGGATGCTATACAGTACTGATGGTAACAGGGATGCTATACAGTTACTGATCAGGAGGACTGATGGTAACAGGGATGCTATACAGTACTGATGGTAACATGGATGCTATACAGTACTGACCAGGACTGATGGTAACATGGATGCTATAACGGTACGAGGAGGACCTACGGTCACACTGCCTGCTGATGTACTGCTAGCTATTGATCACACCAGTCAGCGATCGATCGTTTACCGCCGCCCTGAATATTTTGATAAAATTTCCTGAGGGTTTGTTAACACCTAGGTATTTTGCTGTCAGGAGAGGCAAGTGTTATATTAAAATATATATATATATATATATATATACATTATATATATATATATATATATATTATATTTATATATTTATATATATATATAGTGTGTGTGTGTGTGTGGTGTGTGTGTGTGTGTTGTGTGGGTTGTGTGTGGTGTGTGGTGTGTGTGTGTGTTGTCTTTTCTACATTTTAACGTCATTTCATTTTGCATGATATCAGGTATTGCACAAGGAATTTCTGTTTTCTTTGGTTTCTTGGATAATGGAATAAGCACTCATGTGCTTTTTTAAATTTTACATCCAGTCCCCGTATGTATGCAAATTTGTAAAATTTTGTCATCCGTTCCCCCTTGGCACACAATTGGTCTTCTCTTCCAAAAAGTGGAACAGGTTTTATCGTGTGCGCAAGATGTTCTGCGTGCGATCGCATACGGGACCTCGGTTTATAGTCTCATCCGAATGACTTTTGGGGGGAGTCGAGTCGCTACTGAGGTTAATTCCAGAGGAAAAATCCTCTGAAACGAGATTCAAACCACCCGGCTCAACAGATCATTAAGTGCAATGGGCATCACTCTAACCTCTAAGCTATCCTGTCCCCCACAGTGTGTGTGTGTGCGCGTATCTATCTATCTATCTATCTATCTATCTATCTATCTATCTATCTATCTATCTATCTCTATCTATCTATCTATCTATCTATCTATCTATCTATCTATCTATATCTATATCTATATCTTGTGTGGTGTGTGTGTGTGTGTGTGTGTGTGTGTTGTTGTGTGTGTGTGTGTGTGTGTGTGTTATATATATATTAAAAGCTCGATCACCAAAATATAAGGAAAAAC